>WBNH01004939.1:411631-477809 GCA_013401255.1 Urocolius indicus
CCTCCTCCTCCTCCTCCTCCTCGCCCGCCGCCGCCATGGCCATGCCCCGGCGGTGTCCCCCTTCCTCCAGCGGGCCCATCTCCACCGCCGCGCCGGGGCGCGGGGCACGCGGCGGCGGTTTCGGGGGCGCTCCTCGCGGGGCCGCCAGCGCGATGGGGCTGCCCGTGCTGCCGCTGCCNGGCAGGAGGCAGGCGCGTCTGAGACGGCGGGCATGCTGCGCTGCGCTTCGCCGCCCCGCCGCTGCCGCCGCCGCCGCCGCCCCTGCCGCTGGCCACCTCCGGGCGGCCGCCTTGCCCTGCCCTGCCCTGCCCTGCCCTGCCCTGCCCTGCCCGCTTCTGCTTCACTGCGCGGCGGCACACGGCAGAGCGCGGCCCAGGGGAGCCGCTCGGGGACCCGGATATGAACGATGAGCGATCGTTATATTATGGTCTCTTGACGTCAAAGAGGATCCCTTCTCCTCCGCGCCCCCGTGCAGGCAGCAGCAAGCCTCCCCCGGGCACTGGGATATCGCATCCCTCTCCTCCCCGCCGCGCCGCGCCCCTTCGCGCTACGGGCTCCGCACGGGTGCAGGGACACGCTCCGGGCAGCGGATCGCAGCCGTGGGGATCCCCGCAGGTGCCGCCGCGTCGGGGAAGGGGAAAGCGAGGAGCTGCTCGGGGACCGCTCCCGACCCAAGAGGGAGAGGCTGGGCGCAGCGGGCGGCAGGGGCACCTGTGCCGGGTCGCGGAGCAGAGGCTGCCCTCCGCCCCGTAGCCCCCGTGCCGTACCCCGCTGCCTGCCGCCACAGGTAATTACGGCGCAGCCCGCACTCGTGGATTACTCGCTAAAGGGATTGCGCGCAGGGAGAGCTCCGGCTGTAAACCCCCACTCGCCTATAATGAAAATCATCATCGAAAGCCTCGGGAATCCCTGGCGCCTCTTAGTGTGTGCTCCCCCCTCCGCTCCCACGCTAAATGAGAACAAAGGAAGGGAATGGGTTTGATGAGGTTTTTTTTTTTCCGCTTTGCTCTCCCTCCCCCACCACCTCACTCCAGTTTATCGTGGACTCAGTGAGGCTGAAAAAGATGCTTCCAAAGCCAGCAGAGGACAACGTTTTTACCCGGCTACCTTCATGTTAACATTTGCAAACCGGGGTTGTCCTTTCCCTTTGGTGCATTCTTAAACCTGCATCCAAGGCAGATACGTTTCAGTAGATGTGCATTTTATTACAGAAAATGAATTGAAGCAGCTTTGCACAATGACTTCAATTACAGTTCAGTAATACAATCAATGCTAAGATTTCATTTTCTATATTAAAGCCATGAACTCATCTCTTTAAGGTCTACGGTGGAATGCACTAAATATGTGCACAAATAACATAGTATTAAAACCTATATGTATTTAAACTACTCTACTCTTGAGGAGTTTCAGGGTTTCTAACAAAATCAAGTACAGAAAGTATTAAATTAAGTGAAAAACCATTTTGCCTTCCAGATGGCATCACTGCAGTGACATTTTTGCTTGTGCTAGTACTCATAGCTCTATCAAATAGTTTCATTTGGATTAGTGAGTCTTCACTTAGTTTAAAACATTACCTCTTAATTTAAAATTATTAAATTAAAAACATTGAAAACAATGCCAAAATAGAAACCCATCCTTACACTAAGTGGTTACTGTAAGTGATGATTTGCCCATGATATAGTCATGTTCTGTCATTTACACCTGAAAACTGAGCACAGAATCACTCATCTGCTTTGCCACTGTGCCAGTGAAGGATCACTTTACTCAGATGAGCAAGTCCTAGAAGCAAAATTTCAAAATAATGGTCCTTTGATTTGCAGTTATTTAATTGAATAATGTATCAAACCTGCAAAATGTGAGTACTCTTTCAGACTAGCAAACTCTTCAGTAAGTATAAGCATACCTGGTATATCGGATCAACCCACCACACCTGGACACCCCAAATAAGTAATGGCTAATCTGTAACCAATGTATGTCAGGGATTATAACCAGAGGAAAGGCTTGCAAACCCGAGAATTTTTCTGGTTTTCCATCTCTGTCAGCTCCTCTTACACAAGATTTTCTCTCTCTGAACCTTGACTCAGAAAAAAATAATTTATTTCAAGAGGAAACATCCCTAGACAAGTTCATACAGATCTCCCAGGGAAAATGCCAGTCAAAATTAATAACTTACACCCCAGGAACTGTGGCACCTGGCTACCAAAACAAACACCTTTGGAGTTTGCTGCTTGAGTATGTCCCTTTCAAAGGGCCAGTCACAGGCACCCAGCTGTGCTTTCATCTGTATATGAATATAACCAGTAACACAACATATAACAGGTGACTTTCCAGCACATATGCCTGCTCCCTTACCTCTGTGCTTTTTTCATTCAGCCTGCTGTTCCCGTTTGTGTTTGAATGTGCACACCTTTGTCCCCATCTGCAAGACTCCTTAGCAGGGACTTCTTTCCACCATGATAACATTTTGCTTTTGCTTGAAACCATGCTGTGACCTGTCATTGTATTAGATGAGTCCCCACAGGCTCCAATTACAAACCCCAGCCCCCTAAAGCGACATACACATGCTAACCATGACATCAATTCAAGCACCTCTCTTAAAAGACCCCATCAATTCTCAACTCTCTTCCTACATTTCCCTTCTCAATCCTGGAGACACATTCAAAATTTTCTGTACACAGTAATGTGTGTGAACAGAACTGTGGCTGACAGCCTTCTTGGGGCAGAGCCCGGGGAGGTGGGGCTGATGAGGGCACCATACAAAGCAGAAAAAAGCAGACAAAGGGCTAGTAAACTGCCTGCCTCTCAAATGGTTGTATCCTATCCTGCTGTTCTTACATCAACAACAGGAAGCAGTACTTCTCTGACACCTGGGAGAGAATTACATTGAGCTTAAGTTCTCCCTTGATTAAATCCCAAGTTTCTACCCCTTCTAAACACTGTGCTGCATGTTGAATTTGCAGGCAGATGGGATAATGCTAAAGTGCTGAGAAAAGGACAGACTTGCCCACATTCATCTTGCTGAAAGCCTCACTGAAAACTCTACCAAGAAAATGTACATTATTTATTGATACAGCAGGAAAATACAGCTGCTCTGTATAGTGTTTGATTAGAATACAACTACTTTCTTTACATCTTTAATAATTCTGAGAATCTATATGTTAGCTATATATATGAGTACAGAGGAAGAGGGGAGAAAGGGGTGATGAGAAAGTGGGAGGTTGATGTTAAAAAGAAAGAAACATCTGCTCCAAGCCCAGACTTTGAAGGGTAAGTCTTGTTTAGCATCCTGGATTTTTTTTTGAGTGTGATGAAAAGTATCTGAACATTTTCTTGAGGAGCAGTCCTACCAGCAGAAAGCCAAGATATTGTAGAGAAAGGATAATATGCAGAATAGTGAGACATACCAAGTGCTGAGATAACTGCTAATGTTTTAACCAAGCACTCACTGGCAAGGAATTTTTTTCTCCACATACTTGTGTTTTAGCAAATACCCTGACTACATGCACATATGTAATCAGTCTCTTACTCTCTAGCACATCCACACCAGAGCTTTCCATTCTCTCCAGCTCCCTCTGCCACTTAGTTCTTCTAATCGATTACAATGCCTATTGTCAACCCCTGTGACTGGGATGATGCTTCCCCCACCACAAACCTGGTGCACACAGCATCTCACAGCCTCATTTTCAGGTTTTCTTATAGGCTGGACAAGGGGCTAGTAAATGGGATTCCCCTGCTCAGGTAGCATCAAGGGGCTATTTAAATGCAATTATCTTAAGTTTCTCTACTCTGCCAGCTAGCACCCATGAGAGGCTCATCCAGGCTTTGTGGAAAAAATACTGTCCAACCTAGAGATTCTGTCTTTCACCTGAAGGCAGTCTCCACCCACAATGCTACCTTACCAACGCTTGATGGAGAGAAAAGAAGGATTATATCCTTATGTCTTGTACAGCCATCATGGCACTGACAGGAATATTATACTCCTGTGCTCAGATCTGTGATACATGTACACCATGAGACTTGTGTGCTGCATCCTGCATGGTCTTCTGCTTTTCATTGGCCTCTTACTACTCTTGGGTACTTGGAGAGATGCAACCGTCTGAGCCAAGTTGTCATGGGCTGATGAGTGGCACCATTACATAGCAGGAGTTGCAGCAGTGTGGCTGCTGGGAGCTTTCATTCAGTGGGACACTTGCCCACAGCAAAATGAATGACCCATCCCATGTGAGGGATGAGAAATGAAGGTCACCTGCAGAGACTCCATCTACCCATATACACACACACGCACTGCACACCCTCTGGTATAACTGACTAAGGACACCTTAGGGACATCCAGTGTTTTCACAAATACTCCCTCTTGAGCCATCTCTATTGCTGACAGTGGTTGTGGAGCTGCAGCTTTATCAGAATAAAATTATGATGCTGAGATGTGGAAAGATGTACATCATCATCTAGAGGCTTGATCTGCCTGCAGCCCTCTCCCTCAGTGGTAGTGGGACTACATGTGTAGCTTAGACACATTTTTGTGGGGTCAGGGACTTCACAAATGTGCCTCATGGGATGACGAGTGACTCTTTTTTTCTTTGCTATGACTAAATAACATACCCATCATGGCAGAAGGTGAGGGAGTCATCTGAATCCATGAAGAAATGGAAGGGGTTAAAGGCAAATCTGTGCCTGCTCCACTCCCTTAATTCCCCAGCAGCCTGATCCTGTGCAGAGATGATTCGGGCCAGACAGAGAGAAAATGCTACACTCCCCAAGGGAGACCCCAGAGAAAAGACTTGCATTTCCTGTTCAGGAGGATTAAGTGCAAGGCCATTGACAAATCACAGTGAGCATCTGGATGTGAGCGCTCCATCTATCAAGCCCTAATCCATGAAGTTATTCATTAATGAATTCAGCAAATTCACACTGTTCTATATATAGAGTCAGCTCATCTTTTTTAATGTTTGGCTTGGAGGTATTTTACATCCATATTGACAGATTTTTATTTATTGTATAAGACTACGGTATTTTGATTTTGCTTAATCAATTTTTTAGAGCAATTCCTTTGCCTTTAAAAAAAAAAAAACAAAAACACACCAACATATTTTCGGATAGTATATATAAGAAAACCCAATGGTTAAAACCCAACCAACATTCCTGCATTTTATTCTGTTTTGCAATTTTAAGCCCAAGTTCCTCTGGAAACTTTCCATCACAGAGTGATGGAAAAAAAACATTAAATAGTAATTGATTTTCTTTTCTTTATTTTGTTTTGATTAAAATGAGAATCCCTCTCATTTATCTTCAGAGAGAAGGTAAGCATTGAGTAAATGGTCTGGTTAATTCAAAAGTAATTTGATCAGAACATCCATAATTTACATTGACTTGAACAATGGGAAAGATGCTGAGCACTACAAGATATTAAGTTTATTCATTTAAGCAGACTACTTACATTATGCTTAAGATCTTGGGAACTTAAACTCCTCCAAGAACATATAATGATCCACATTTTATAAGGGGGTAGAGGGGAACTTGCACACAGCTGTGTCCTTAAAAGTCATCTGCTAAGCTTGAATAAGACTCTAGTCTGCTCACATGCAAACCAAGCTGTGTTGCTGAATGCATTGTTTTTCGCACAGCTGTGCCATCTTGTTCCTGATGAAAACTGCAGGCTTTGTCATTGATGTGATGGTATCAGCATTTGGCCCAGAGGTTTTGGTAAATCCAGCTGTGATAGGATATTTTCAATTCACTCTCAAAGACTTGGATTCTGCCAGACAGCATGAGTCATCCAAACTTGCAATTTATAATTTCCATCATTTTTTACTTACAGTGCATTATTGTGGTGTATTCTTTAAGTCTAGGGATTTGATCTTAAAGGGGAAATCTGATTCTGTGCCTTTATCCTCTTTTAAATTCCATAAGCATGTACTTCTACTCTCAGATTTTTGCTCTTGTGACAATTGGATGCCCAAAGTGAACAGTATCAACTGTGATGACCCAGTTTAAAACAGAAGAATGAAGATAAGTGAGTGCAATCTGAAGGAGCAAAGAATCAAGACCTAAAGAGCCACTCAGCTATACCTATCCAATTTTGCATTCACTGCTAATGAATTTTGTTTGCATCAATGCTTTTATAGTGGCTCTACTCCATACCATTACCTATTCCTGTATGCAAAGCATGATGTTTCTGGGCAAACTTCATCCTTCCTTATCACCCAGCTGAAAAGACTTCATTTCATCTAGTGGCCATTGAAGTCATGCTGGCAAAAAGATCTTTCCAATTGAAAAGTGCGTCATCAGACCACTGAGGCTGTGAGGAAGAAGGACAGGAATAGATAGACCAAAGGTTGCATGTCTAAAACAAATAGTTAAAGTAGTATGAGATTTAAGTGATCAGTCACTTCAAATTGCAAGGTGGCAAATTCATCCTCTTGTATTTTGTTCCCAGCTATGTGGCCACTCAGTCCCTTGTAGTAAGCTCTGTCATACACAGACACAAATAAAGCTGCATAGGCTGCTTAAAAAAATCTAAATGTCATGTTTTCAAATTTATGTATTCTAAAAAAGGAGTATATTTGCAAAAACATTGAGTAATCTCAACCAAATTTCCTGCTCATTTTTAATTTTTAACCAGTCAGGAATTATGTAAGAATGAAGGAAAATCAAACTACGTGATACTTATTCTGGTATAAAATTATTACTGAAGCTGTTGAAATTAGTAACTACAATCTGAAGAAGCTTATGTAAGGGCAAACTGAAGTTGAGACCTACTCATGATCCCCTCGAGTACAGGAAAAAGAGCTTCATTAGATTTCTCTAGGAGCACAGATAGTTTAGCTAACTGCTGGAAAGTATGCTCTACCACAAAACTAGGGGGACAAATGTACTGAAGGTTCAAGCAGGACAGGGCCGTAAGTAAATAGGACTAATGAAACACCTTTACTTGCACTAGGTCTTCAACCTGGAGCGGCCTCTGGGGAAAGCCTCAACATTAATACAGTATGTTAGATACAGAGCAGATTTTTTTTCTGCTTTACCAAACAAAGGGAAGAATGGAGAACCCACTCAATTTCTTATTAAAAGTTCTAACAAAAGTAGCATTCTAATCTGCAAAACCAATACAATTTACATAGTAAGTTGCATGAAAAAATATTTTTCAGGAAAAAAAATAGCACACATGTAAAATAAGCCCTGCTTTGCTTTTCATACTCGCCAGTGAAAATCAGAAGACTACTTAAATCCATGGATTCATGGATTGCATGTGTGTGGAAGGGAGGAGGCCAAGAAGTGAAGAATACTGTTTTATCTTATGCATATGCACATAGTAGCTAAAGGAAGGCTTTTGCAGATGAACACAAACTGATGATGAACAAGTTGCATTTATTTTGCATAGCTCTTAAACTCTAGATTGGTGAACAGAATACAGTATTTTTTTTTCTGTGTGTACATCTATTTGCTAGGTTCATCTAATCCTCTGGACATTTCTGGAGGAGTTAGACTTCTCTATATTTTAGGTCAATTAGGCTTGATAACAACATTACTAATTCTAATGCCCTCCTTCAAGAGCTTTGTATTTCAACTATGAAAAAAATCACCTCTCCATAATATTTGTTTTAATCAACAAAGCAGAATGCAATAAGTAAACCACTTTGCAGTTTAAAATCTGAATTTAGGGCTTTCAAAGCACTACTTTAATAGTATTTACCTGTCAGCAGATTAATATAAGTGCCAAATTCTAGTTGTAATCAATACAGGAATGAAAAAAGAAGTCACTAAGTGATGTACTAAAGTCAGTGGAGCTATGCAGCTTTGCACTAGCCAGTGAATTGACTTTATACATTATGTAATAATACCTGTGCAATTAGGTAGTGGAGGTGTTTGCTTATGGTGGTGTAAAACTTTTTATCTTTGATAAGAAGCAAAATTTAAAAAAAAATAATAATGATAAGAGACTGGATGGAAAAAATATTAATAACAAATCTCAATATAGTATTTCTGTTAGAACATGTGACTTCTGTAAGAAGCAATGCTAAGTAGCCTTCATGCATTAAAAGTTCTCTGCTGTTATGAAAGCAACCAATGACAAATAAGCATTCCAGAAAATTATACATGGTGAATCTCATTACATTCATTTCTTACTTTGGGTGAAAGTGCTAATAATGCCTTCTTTAGCTTCAGAACAGCAAAAGAACAAATATATCTGTCCAACTGGATGGTGTGATGTCCAATTTACTTCATGCTTGTGCTTATATGAAGTTAAACCATCAGCGCCATATAGCTGTAATTCACTTCAGTCCTAGCGGGACCTTCTTTAATAGGAAAGTCTGGGATGCAGTGTACAGGTGAGAGCATTCTGCAGTCACAGTAAGTTCCTGGCTGCTGCTGTTACCTTGCCAGTGCTTTAAGGCTGAAGGTCCCAGACCCCAACTGAACTGGACCAGATCTAGAATTGTTAAGCTAAGTTAATCTTACACATGCAAAGGAACCCTCTACAGACTACAAAATTAGCTGAGGAGTCATAGCTGGGTGCTAAACCTTGAAACTGAGCAAACAGATAGAAGGAAAGGAAGAGATCTTCTGGTGTTAGTTTTACAAAGACTGCTATGTCAATTACTACTTGGTTTGGCTTTGCATCAGTTTCAACTGTGTGCTTCTCTACACCTCAATCCCTGAGTTTATGTCATTCTTTTTTTCTTCCTAACTTAAGATGTTTGAAGGCAACTGTGAGTCTGCACAAAAGAGGCTCGCACACATTACCCAAACACATTTTCTTCATGCAATCACATTAGAAGCAGCAGAGAATGTGCAAGTTCATCAGACTGTGCTCACTCTCCTCTTTGATTTTCTTTAAGTTAGCTTCTCCCGTTTTCCCCTAATGTAGGTTCGATAGTAGAAGTGGAGGAAGAGAACAAGGAGGCTGAGAATGTAGAGGAAGACTGCGGTGTTGAAGCCATCAGGGAATGGGCATTCTGTGAAGAGGTTATAGGAAGAATGAGCGGCAATGGCCAGAAACTGGCACTGGAAAAGCGGGGAAAAAAAAGAAGCAGCCAGATTAGGGAACATACATAAGACATGCCTCAATTGATCATTAGGACCAACATATAGAGTATCACAACACACTAGTAGCATCCTTCACACAGAGGATCATCTGCTTGCCTCTCCTGACATCAATGATAATTTGTGTTTCAGGTGCAGCACTGTTTTCCCAATATGAAATGGTGTCACATGTCCACCAAACACTGAGGCTTGCCCACTGCTGCAGGGAGCAACCTCTGCCGCCTGGGAGCAGACCATGGTCTTTGTGCCACTTCTCTACAATCGGTCAGTAACTGAGATCTTGGAATATGGAAACTAAAGGTGGCAGACTCATCTTCCCCAGTGGTAATCAGATTATTATATCCCTAAAGATTTTGATTTGTATTTTAACTTACAGAGAGGATCTACAGGTGCTACTTTTTTTCTGGTTAAACACAAATCCTTTTCTTAAAAAAGACATTTTGCTAAGTCACCTCTCTCAATACTTTGAAGCAACGAGTTTTATCTACCAAAAATATGTTAAGTAAAAATTTGTTTCCTGTGATATATTTTTCATTACAAATACTATTTCATTGCATGCAATGCTTTTTTGTTCTGCTTTTGCCATTCAGGATAAGTAAGAATTCTGGACCAGCCTTCAGTGTGCCACTGTTTTACATATATCCTAGCTCTTCTTCCTCTGCTCTGGTAACTGCATACTTTTTGTTTGCATAACTTCTCTGTGTGGAATTAACCCTCCCACATCTTTAACTATAATCAGTGTCCTTGTCTGGAATATTGCTTTCATGTCTTTGAAATACCACAGGGTTGTCAGGATTTGTTACCTCTTCAGAGATGAGGGAATGAAAATTCAAAGGGATTCTCTAGAGAAAGAGCAAAATTTATTTTTCTTTTACTTGCCTCTGCTTGCAGAGACATACTCATCCTTTTTGAAGAAACAGAATGAAGGCTACTCAGTCCCCTGCCCTACCAAGAATCCAAAGTTTCCCCAAGTTACTGCCCCACAGCTCTTAAAATCAAGCTGTGTTTTCAGGGCTCCAGAGGGAAATGGTTGCCATATACAACAGAAAAGGGAGAAATCTAATTGCTAATTATTATTGAAGGCCTCTTGCTAGTTTTCTGAGAATACTATTCAAAGCAAGTCACCAATCAATTCACTTCTCACAGTGGTACCTATAGAAGACATTTAAGGACATGGTGATTTCCTTAGACAGCATACAGAAAGATTTAAACCAGTGAGGGGACAGAGACAAACATCAGAGGCCATTGCACCTGAGACATGGAAGTGCAGAAATGAATGTGAGGAACTAATTACCAACTGCATGATGGTTAGGTAACGTTTCCACCATAGGTAACGGTGCATCCGTGGTCCGAGGCTGGCAAGGGCATAATAGCCATACATGAAGATGTGTACAAAGGAGTTTAGCATCCCAATAAAGAAGGCTGAGGAGTAAAGAAATCAGGATGAGCAAGACATACAAACCATTCAAAACTAACCCTGTGGTGAGCTCACAGCCACTATGACAATGCTTTCAAAATACATCCTATCACACATACGCATGATCCTTCTATCCAGATTCTGCCTAGGAAGCATGTCATATTCTCTCTTCTCCTTTCAGCAGATATTTATCCCATATCTAGTGTTCAGAGACAGAGAGGAGCTTCAATGGCAGAAGAGAGAATTCTTGATCTTCTGCCTAAGCTTTTCACACAGTTCTGGTGTCAAGGCCATGTAGTCAAAATGGCTTTCCAAAAGGAAATACCTCAGAATCTTGTATAGGACCTATGATAGGGTTTTAGTACTGTCTGTTAGCTTCAGATGTTTCTCCTTGGTAGAGCAAAATGGAGAAGCAATCTCGATACAGACCAGAATGGGTGTGAGGATTAGACTGGACCTAGTGAAAGCAGGAGAGTCAGAACCTGGGCTTCTGCACCAGACCCAGCTGAATGGGGACCAAGAGATTGCCAGTCTGGGTGAAGATAGAAATAGGTCCTGTATAGGATGTTATTGCTTCTGTTTAGACAGGGAATGATTGGCATACTCCCATTCTGGATGAGGCAGTGAATATTGCAGTCTAAATAGCCTGAAGAACCAAGCAGATGGTATTAACTGAAACACACATACTTCTCACACCTTTGGAAGTAGGTGAGTTTCCTACCTGCTGGTCAGCCCAGCTGTACTGTTTCTGCTATCTCCACAGCACAAGAAAAACTGAAACACAGGTGTGAGCAGAAGCATACCTTGTCCTCCAGGCACATATTTGACCCCTGACCACCAGTTGAACAGCATAGTGCCGTGATGGTACACATGCAGAAAAGTCACCTGTTCTTGTTTCTTGCGCAGAATGAAGAAAACCTGAAAGAAGCCAGACAAAGGAAAATCTTGAGTTGATGTGCTTAGACAAAAGATTTTACAAAAAGGTAGTAAGAATAGTTAATTATGATTCAAAATCTTCCAAACCCATTTCCTGTGCTGTGGATAAAAACTTGTGAAATTTAATACATGCAATAGATGTTCTACTATATGCAATGGGGAAGAACTGGAGGGTAGAGTTTCTTCCACAGAGCCTCAATTACTTTTGCTTTTGGATTCTGATTGCAAGGTCCAAAGAGGATAAATCTGAGTCTTTGACTGAGCTTCCATCTGATTTGCAGCTGCTTGGGTCTGGTCCTTTTCAGGACATAGGTCAGATGTTTGCTGGTGTTTACTGGTACCAGGAATGATCCATAGAAAAAGTACTGTGTTGAATGTCCAAACTCTTCTGTAATTTGCATTAGTAAATAGTATGATTTTGGCAGATGAATATGTGTCAGGTCACTGTATTTAGCATGCACATACACACACATATACAAAAGTGAACCTGCTTTTCAGGGACTCAGGACTGACAAAAAGCTGGTTTTGTTGAGGAGGAAAACAGATAGAAAATTGGTCAATATGCCTAGGAGTGCTCCACATTCTGATTCACTTTTCAGACAGTGTGTTGGAACTTACACCCCAAAGAGCACTAGAATATGAAGTCTTAGGCTAGGATACAGCTTACTGTTGCTGACCAGGCAGAGAGATGGAATTCCCTTATTAATTGTGTCACATATTTTTAACATAGGAGAAGACTTGAACACAAGCTATAAAATGGTACTGTCTTCAGGAGAGCTTTCAATTTCATGAGACATGAAAATCTAAGCCACAACTTTGGGATAATCTGTGGCAACAAATATATCAGGACACATACTTGCACATCTGCAGTTTCTTTACTGCTCAACTAACCACTATTGTTTAGCCAGACAAGCAACTGGCAGATCTTATCTGGCAGCCTTAATCAACTTAATCAGCTAAGATTATGTGGGACCGGTTGCCAAGTTGAAGCACTGTGGCTAGGAGGGAATGCCCACACGCCAGAAGGGTGCTGGATATGGAACGTGTGCAGACACTGGCATTGACAGGCAAACTGGACAGCAGCAATTCTTTTGTACTGGAAAGGAGCTTTTGTGGAAGCCCAGCAGTATCGATATCCAGTGGCAAGTGCTGGAGTCTTGCAGGCCAAACGCTGTCAAAAACCAGCACACTGAAGCTAAGCCCTCTTCATTAACAGTTCAAGCCTTATTCCCACAAACAGGCAGAGTAGAACACATGAAAACAGCATTTACTGAAAAGCATCAACCAAATCAATACAGGGTCAACTGAGGACACTGACTTTTGGCATCATGCCCCTTTCTGGCGAGGAAGTGATTTATTTACAGCACTAGTCCGGCAATGGAGCCGAGCCGAGTCCTCCTTACCGTATCAAGCAACTCGATGACTTTGGAGAAGAAGAACCACCAACACACTCTTGCCATCTGCTGGGCAGCAAAGGAAACGCTGTTAGACTTCATAGTCGGTCTCACTGCCTGAAACTTTCAACTATGCACTAAATGAACGCTGCCCACAAGGGATCGACAGCAAAGAAGTAGAGGGTTCTTTTATGGCTGTTATTTTGTTGTCGTTGATCTGGGGGAGGAAAAGAATTCAGGGTCTCTTTGGCTGATCAGATGGTCAGTTTGATAAGTTTCTTGCTTTTTGATGAGGTGAGCTGCTCAGAATTTGTTTCTAGCCTGAAAGTATCTGAAGTATCTGAAAAGCTGAAAAGATAATATATATGCTTGCATCTGTTAAGAGTCTGATTATATCCAGAGGCCAAGCATATCTGCTCTGAATTCAATCCGAAAAAACCCTCATACAGCATTTTGGAAAGCTGAAGCAGGTGAGACCCAATCCCTGCTGTGATGATGAAACAACAAATAGTTTTAGCCAAATCTCTCTGCTAAAACAAATGCTAAGATTTACATCATGCAAAGTAAAGGATATAAAAATTGGCTCTCTTGTTGGTAGTGATCACCTACAAAGAACCCTTATCCAGTCAATAGAAAGAGCCACATATATTTCAGAGGTAATTTGCAATATCAATACTAAGCATCTATCTTCAGATGGTAGAATCACCCTCTCTACAGTGATAAAAGAGGGAACTTAGATGGTTTTGTTGACTGAGACTAATGATAATGAATTTGTACAGAACTAAAACAAAGTGAATCTGTTCAAGCAGAGAATTTAGTGAAATACATTTACAAGCAACAAACTGGAGTGAAAGCCTCCTTAGGCATGTAGGGAGCTATTTATGAGCAAAACAATCTGCGTACCCACAGGAGGAGCAGGGCTTAAGGAAAGCTTTGTATAGAAATGTACCCGCATTCCTAGTTCACTTTGGCTGTAATCCACTGGCTGGCACAGGTAGCTGTAGTTGTCCAACACTGAAGTTACCAGAAACTGAAATAAAAGAAAAGAAATAGAGATCTATTTTCTGTTCAGTGCAATCTATTCCAAAGATATGTGCATATTAATGTTAAGGTAATGGGGTGTCAATCTAGTACTCACTGATAGAAAATCTATGTAATTTATACAGTGGAGCAAATAGTACAAGTCTAAAACAAAGTACTTAACATCCTTGTTGGAATCTGAAAAGGAAAATTCAGTCTGGGTGTATTTGTAACTCTTGAATAAATCACTGGAGTGCTACTTCAGTGGAAATGATGGATTCTGGGCTTCAGAATTTCTCTGGAAACACACTGTTTTCCTTTGGGTACTGTTTCATTTTGTCTGGTTACATTTGCCTAATAATTGGAAAGTCCAAAATTGCACTACTAATGTAACTGAACAATCAAGCACAGACAAGCAGTTTTCCCACCTATCTTCAGAATGAACAGTATTAGCTCAAAAAAAAAAAAAAAAGAAAAAAAAAAAAGCATTTTGCTTTAACGTAAGGTAACATATTAGAAACTAAAAGGGCAAATTTACCTATGGAAAGGCTTGTAGAAGTACTTATGCATTGAGAACAGTCAGAAAAAAATGTCATCATTACTGTCAGCAGCAGAAAACTGCAGTGTACTTGACACATTTGGAGAGGACTACATAAGTCTGGAAAAGCAGTTCTCATTCTCAGAGATGGATCCCTTACCAGACAGACCTGAGACAAAATGAGGAGGTTTCACGTCCTCTGTACGCTCTGTGCCAACTTTCAACTCATTCATTCAGGAACCTGTCAATGCTAATTTCATGAATGAGAGGAAGAATGAGAAATGGGAGAAATGAGGCATGCATCGGAAGTAACACATTGAACAGAGGAATACTGCTTTTCTTGTGACAAAAGACAGACACCTTCAAGTTGGACTCCACTCCCTTCATTAGAGTCCATCAGCAAAAGCTGTTGAAATGGCTCTGGATTTCAAACACTTCATAGATCCTTACCTAGAAGCCAAGCCTATCTCCTCACCTCATAAAACATGTAGCTTGATAATGCCATCATGGCTAGATTGTAGGCAATCAGCAGGCCTTGCAGCTTCAGGGGCTTTTGGTGACGCATGTAGATGGGCCCTAGTGCCACAACAAAGAGGTAGGAGACAAAGAGAAGTGTGACTGGAAGTGGAGAGTGGACCAAGGGCCATGAGTCTGTCCTTGGATCTGAAAAGCAAAACACACAGCCAAAGTTGGCACATCTCATACATTATATGGTAGATATACTTAATTACTTCCTTTAGCATGTTCTCTGTGGTGTTCTCTCTGGCAAAAAAAGAGAATTTGTATCTCGAGTGTCTGCACAAAGCAGCACCACAGTTCTTCTCCTATCCTGGAGCTCCATGTGCCAGACTGCTAAAAGCCTTTGGTGTGACATCGAGGCTCGGTCTGTAGTAACAGAAGATGGTTCTGCTGACCACCAGTGTTCTGCAACACAGTAGTGAAAAAACCTTACCTGTCATGAGCTGAAGCCCTCCCCACAGACTACAAGACAAGAAGTAGTTCAAGTCACATGCAGCAGAGGTGTACAGAACAAACCAAACAGCTCCTATCTCTTTAAGTGTATAAATCCTTACAGCTAAATACAAAAATTCTTAAAATCACTGGTGCTATTTCCTTCCTGCCCCCCCAATACTCAGGACATCCAAAGTTCTGCACTCCTTCATTTTAATATCTACTCATAGTGTGGACTCTCTTAAAAGCATGCCATTTCATTGGAAAATATTTCTCCCTGGTAGAACTGTTCTTCAGTCCTACAGCAAAGGGAAGCTCAATAGATTTTTGATTGTGCCACCTCCTCCTAATCCTGCCTCATCCCTGACACACAGAATTGTAGGGAATATTATGTCTGCAAAAACACCCCAGTTGCCATTCATGCTTTGCTCTCCTGTTCCCAGTGTGATCACTGCTCTGCTAAACTCCCTCAGCATCTTCCTTTGCTTCCTTATCTGTCAATCACAAGCACCAGACCTCTCTCACTGTTCTAGCCCTGGGATCCTTGCAGCAGTCCTGTATTGAATTTTAATCCTTGACTCACTGATGAGTTCAGGGACCTCAGGTTTGGTTTTTTTTTCTTTTTTAAATGCCATCACTATCCATATGATTCTGTTAATCCCCATCCCTTCCACACCTCCCAATTCTTCATTATTCCTGTTATAGCCTGTATTAAGAGCTCTTTGATATTCCACTTCTGGATTTAACAGTCTGTCAGAAGTCCCGAATCTCAATTTAGACTCTCTTCTGAAGTTCAAGTCCTGAAGCATTTACAGCCTGAGCACTAGGCCCCACGCCCTTCTCCTGTCAAAGCCCCCATGCAAGCCTGCCATTCTACCTTCATGCCGTTTTGTGACTTTTCCTTACATCCAGGGATCCAACTTGGTCCCTGTGAGATCAAACTGGGTCTGCAGAACCTCTATCTATCCAAGATCTGAAGTCTCCTAACTGCACAATGTAAAATCTCAAACACTGAGTAGTGGTTTCTGTCAGTATGTCATTTAATAATAGGTTTTACTGGCATCACAAAGGGTTTAAATCTCAAAGTATTAACTCTTTGGCCTACTAAGCTTTCCCATGACACAAGAATATGCATTTTAAAAAATTCACTTTCTTTGATATTCCAGCCTCAACAGACAAATCTGAGCACATACTGCTCATCGACCTATCAGAGGCAATTTTACATTGAACAGAAAGCTGCTGAGATTTCTCAACTATAGGCAAGAGAAATCATCATCCATTCATTCTTTATTGTGATCCAGCTGGAGGGTTTCTTGAAATATAGTTCAAGACGTAAAGATAAGTTCATGATCACTGAAGAAGAAAAAATGAAAATGTGTCTAGTGAAAAAAACTGTGGGATCATATGAGGATCATGTCCCTTCTAAGTTTGTTCTTCATGATCATGCAATTTACGTGCAAATTCTTATTTAAGGCAGAATCTTTACCTACCTCCACTTTCAAGGATCCAGTTGTAGAATTCCTGAGTTTTCTGCCAAGTTGAAGCCATCACAAGTTCTGGAAAAAAAAATTTAAATTAGAATCCTCAGAATCATATCAACCCCACTTATCCTAGCCTTGACTGAGTCTTGAATAAGCAAATTCCTTAGACAAAGGCTCAGGACTACAGCAAATGAACAGAAAATAATTTAGTCTCTGTAGAAACTAAAATTTTGGACCAGGATTAGAGTAATGTCTAAATAAGGAACCTCCCATAATTATCAGTTCTTTAAATTCTATTCACAAATTTTAATATATTCTTGAAGCTCTAAAAATACTTTGAGTAGCTGCCTGAAAAATACCACAGCCAGGAGCTCTGTGTATCACATTGGGAAATCTATTGTGTGGTATTTTTCCTGAAGCAGTGTAAGCACAACATTCATGCAAGGAAACACACCAGGTGGCATAACTGCATCCTTTGCAGGCATTCTTGGATACTCACAATCCTAGCATGCAGTTTGGGATTAATTCTGTACTGCTGCAACTTCAGAGATGTTAAGTGAGCTATGCTGGTTGTTCGGTGTTCTGAGGTCATTTATACATTAAGTTTGTTTTGTTTTTTTCTTGTATTATATTCTATAATATAGTATGTTAAAGTAGAATACTCATTTATCTTGTGATGCTCCTCCTCTTCCCTTCTTTCTTTTAGCAGGGAGATCTTTCCAATGGCATTTGGATGTCACCTAGAAAACACTTTACCACAGTTACTTTCATCAGCTTGTGTTATCTGCCCTAGTTCTCTCCGTTAGCAAATACACAGGACTGTCTGCCTCTCAGTTTCAACCTCTCCTGGTACTGAGAAAAGCATATTTTCTCCTTTGACTTCTCATAGACTGCTGAATATAAGACTACCCATGCCTCCTTTGGATCTGTTCCCTTTTCTCCTATGCCCACTGAGTCCCTGGAGCACAGTATCTTCTGTACAGGGAAAACAGTAGCCTAATATAAAGTCTCTTATACTGGTATAAATGTGCTTGAAGGAGCCTTTTGACTATAAAGAATTTCTTAATATCCAGACCATATTGTCAGACTGGAAATACAAATGCATGGTTTACCAACTGTACTTTTGACTTTGCACATCTGGATAAAACCTGTTAAAATTAACAAGGCTCTTTTGTATCCCAATTGTATAGAGATATACTCCAGTGAAGTGTAACAGACAACAAAATTTACCATACCTACACATCCCTGTCTGCAGACCTCAAAGCCTGATGTGCAACACACAGCACTGTGTCAGTGACAGAAGCATACTTGCACAAATTCATCTCCTGCAGTCAACCCTTTTTTTGGTATGTTTCTCTGTCTGGAGACCCTCAGCACAAGTATGCCTCATATGCACCTTGACACAGAGACACACAGCCTTATAATCCAGGCAGAATCTGCCAGCACAGAGATTAGTCGGTGATTATCAAATGGCTCAGAGTCAATCCAGCAGGGATTTCATACAGTTACATGCCCTCAAACAATGTATGTGTATTCCGCCTTGCTCCAAGCCACTTCCTTTGTTTCCCCTGAACAAACAGCCTGTAATGAAATGGGAAAATCCAGGAAGCAGGAACAGACTTACCCCAGCACTGCAGCTGGCTTCACACCTCCCTGTCTTCGAGGGTGCCCCCAGCATGTAGACACTGCTCCTCTTGGTCTGAGTGCGCGTGGCAGGCAGTAAAACAAGAAGCTGCAAAGGGCATGTGCCATTAAGCAGATACTGTGCTCATCTTTCTTCTCCTCAAGTGAGGCGAGTGCATCACCTGCTGGGTCTCACACAGATGTGGTGGATCTTCACGCCTCTGAAGCACAATTCAGTCTCCCAGCAGTACTCACCATAAAATGACTGTGAGCTATGGGCACTGCAGTGTTGTCTCGTAACTTTGCCAGAGCGGAGGTTACATCACCTACTCCTCCCCCTCCCTCTCTTGCCTCTCCCCACATGATTTATCAGATTAGAGGACTGGAAAGAGGAGGAAAACAAATGCAGAAGTGGACTGGGATTCTGCAGGAGTAAACCACTGACCTTTAGTGTCACACTTGGGAGCCTGGCCAAGTGGGAACCAGGTCAGCATTTCTTCTGCAGGTTTCTTCAGGAGATGTCATGACAGCTTTTCAAACAATAAAAGATGGGGATAACAGTCTGTCTGGAGTACTCCTTCAGCTCATCATAAGGGGCTGTCAGTGAGCCTTTTTTGTGCTCAAAATATGTTCAAACCACAAAATAAGGAAGCAGAAAATGGTGGGAACACCCATCCACTCACTCACTCACTCACTCACTCACTCACTCACTTACAGAAAGCATAGCAAACTCAGCTGGAGTAACCCCCTCATAACCAGTCTCCACCTCTGGGGAAGTCACATTTACTTAAAGTTTAAAGTTGCTTAAAGGTTTTAAAGATATATGAAAAAATGCTGAGAAATTTGACAGTGATACCGAGTTTTCCCCTCTGTGATCTCCAGCAACTGTATCAAGAAAAACTATAGAGAGCCTTAGAGAGCAGCAGCTCAATGCATGTGATTCAGTCCCATGTAGAGGTACCAGACTTGTCTTGTTCTGCCACCTGAGTCACATCTGCACCTGGGGTATAGATATACCCTCTTGTTTTCCCAGTTTATTAGCTGAACTCTGAAAACAGAATCTAGCATCATACCTTTTACCAGTGTGTTGTGTCTGTCACCAGACAAGCAGTTCTGAAGGGGAAAATACTAAAATTAACTTTCAAAAGGAGGATAATTAGTCATACCATGTGGTAGTAGTTTTTCACTGAAACACATCAGTTGTTGCCACGGCAGGGCAGCTACTGTGTTTCCATGACTTGTGAAAACTATTAAAGAAATTAAATAGATACTTTTGGAAAAGGTGATTTAGGGTGTAGGCTTTGCCTTTTGGGGATGAGGGAGTCAGAAGGGCAACTCCGTTTACAAGAAAGTTTGATTGATCTCTGGTATAATATTGAGGTTCCTTTTGTGAATCCAGATTGTTGTCGAATCAGGTTCAGGGAGACAATGGTAGTGAACTTTACCTACCATTTTTTGCAGAGCTTACTATAAAGGCTGTTTCTCAAAGTTTTTAATTACTCGTCAACCAATAGGTTTCATTTCTAAAGTTTAGGTGTCCAAGTCCTTAAAAATGTTTGGTGACTTATCTTGTGTGAGCCAATGAAGGTAATAACTCAGAGCAGCCCTTTCTGTCTATTATGTGTAGATGGGACTGTATTTTATTATTCCTGTCTGGTAACTTTAAATAAGGTTTGCTTAGTGAAAAAAAAAATCAGTTGAAGTGAATTTTCACAAACGTATTTCATTTGGAGCAAAGTATTTTGTACAAAGTATTTCAGTTCATGTGAACTGATTATTTTTTTATAAAAGTACCTTGAAGAAAATTTTAGTTTTTAAAACCTGCCTCATTCTTCAAGTACTCCCAGTGTTACTGTTACAGATGTTCACTATCATGGCTGGCAGATGGAAAGATGACATCAGTAGCATGGTACTTTTACACTCCAAGAATGGGTGTCCTCTGAAGGATGTCAGTACAGCTGTGAGGGCAGCTCTGTGGGGATCTCACACAAAAGCTGTTGGGGCTTTCAGTTCCAGCAAAAACTCAATAAAAAGAAAAACATTGCTGCTTCACTGAAATAGTATAAAGGGAGCTCAGAATGCTAAAGTGATTTGGGCTTTTCATTCAGTGACTTGTCAAGAAAAAAAGGGTATTGCAGGAACATGAATTACAGCCATAGTAACAAGCAACGCAGTCACATGCAATATGTGACAGATCAGACAACTCAGAGATTTAAAAGGTTGGAGATTCTCACTCTTTTAAAGCTTGAATGTCTCCTGAATACAATATGGGTATTTTTCACAAAATTATTATCAATAACAAATACCAACAGCAAAACAATTCTGAAAACTTCTAGACAATGCAGCTCATGTTATTTGATCCTCTGATTGCTGTTCCTTCCTAACAAACCCAAGCCGAAAGCACAAATTAACAAAACAGATTTATTTCAATACTTGAGAAAGACAAGGAGCAGTGGGCCAATTGCAGATGGATGTCCAGACTACATCATGGTGATGGTCTCAGCATCACAGCAGAGGTTTATCAGATCTGACAGGCATGAATGCTTTGCTTTTCCTGCCTACACTTCATATGAAGATGTACTGCAGTACAAAACCTAATGGGTTCTAACCTTGTCTCTTGTAGCAATGCTTTTTGTAGTTGTGAGAAATTTAACTATCTCTCTTAAAGCAGAATTATTTACACACTCAGCAATTATTTTTTTTTAAGTAGATAAAGCTGCTTGAAAAATGAGAACTACATCTTGCTGCTAATCCAGCTGTTACATTAAATTTAAGATTTTTTTTTTTTTACTTTTCTGTTTTACCAGTACTATGTTATTTTTTCAGCTATCCACTGAATCCAGGTCAAAGTATATAGGGCAGGAAACCCTTAGATACAATATCTCATTTATGTTCATTTCCATGATGTTACAAATATATAAGCCATGTTCATAAACATCAATAAGCAACAACAAATCTGATAAAAAAAAAAAAAAAAAGACTAAGTCTACCAGTCAAGTAAATTGACTTTTTTTATCAGCTTCTAAACTGCAGAGATGCATGGGGTCATAGTGAAAGCAGTGAAAAATGAGATCCCTTCTGCAGCAGAATATACCTTCAAGTGATATTACCTGCCTGCCAATATTAACAGAATGCCAAAGAATAGCAGCAAAAATCTCAAACTGGGTGGAAGAATATCTAACCAGTTAAAGCACCACAACCTTAAACTACCAGCACACATTTAGAAGGCCAGATACCTTCTAAAACTTGCACATACTGAGGCCCTGGAAAACTGGAACAGCATCAAATTCATTTCCTATGCACTTTAACCAAACAAAACCTCTCAAGTGTTATGCATGCAGATATTCAGATGCAGTGTTTCATATGCAGATATTTTAAATTACTTGTAACTTGTGTAGGAAACTTATGCCACCTGTCCAGGGATGAAGTCCAAAGGAAGATGTATCCTACTAGTTTGCAGCATACATCTTAGGTGACACTTTCCTGACCATCTTTGTCTGACATGGAGGGTCCTAGAGCTGGAGAGAAGCTTCAATAAGATTTAAATGCCAGAGCTGTGGATGCCACAGTACAAGTAAGTGGTAAAAACACCCCAAATCTCTCACTGAATCACACAGAATCACAGCATGGTAGGGGTTGGAAGGAACCTCTAGAGATCACCCAGTCCAACTCCCTTGCCAAAGCAGGTTCAACTAGAATAGATTGCGCAGGAACATATCCAGGTGGGTTTGGTATACCTCCAGAGATTGAAGCTCCACAACCTCCCTGGACAGCCTGTGCCAGAGCTCCTTCACTCTCATAGGGAAGAAGTTTCTTCTGATGTTCAAGTGGAACTTCCTGTGTTCCAGTTTGTGCTTGTTACCCCCTGTCCTGTCACCGGGCACTACAGAAAGATGACTCACGTCATCCTCTCGACACCCACCCTTTAGGTATTTATAAGCATTAATAAGATCTCCTGTCAGTCTTCTCCAGGATAAACAGTCCCAGATCTTTCAGCCTTTCCTCATATGAGAAATGTTCCAGTCCCCTGATCATCTTGGGAGCCCTTCACTGGACTCTGTCCACAAGTTCCTTGTCTGTCTTGAACTGAGGAGGGAACCAGGGCAGAATAGAGGAGGAGGATAACTTTCCTCAACCTGCTAACCTCACTTTTCCTTATGTACCCCAGGATGCTATTGGTCTTCTTGTCCATGAGGGCACATTGCTGGTTCATAGTTAGTTTGCTGTCCACCAGAACTCCCAGGTCTCTCTCTGCAGAGCTCCTCTCCAGTGGGCCAGCTCCCAGTCTGTACAGGTGCATGAGGCTGTTCCACTCCTCATATCTGCATCTGCACTCCTACTAAACAAGGTCTATAGCCACTTATGGGATAACATACTTCCTTGGGTGAATGTACCTAAGTTATGAGAAATTCAATGACAGCATTGGATTGTCAACATTACCAGCAGGTGAAGCACTACTTTGCTCCTTGGCAAGACTGTTCTCCATAGAAAACTCTGAACTTTTTTAATGGCACTTCATGAGCTTGTTTCTTGAGGGAGGTTCATGAAATCTCCCCTACTTCAAGCTCTTTAACAATCACATCAGCTATCAATTGCTAACAACCAAAATAAGTAACAGCTGGTTTTATGAGTACTCTCTCAACAATGGGTAATATAATAATAGACATTTTTACAGCAATAAAATTTCCTACAGCATAATAATTGAATGATTCAGTTTGTTTTGCTAATATGTAATTACAAGCTCATATATGTTTCTGGAGAAATACAGTGATTTTGGGTGACAATCAATCATCATTAATGCGCTCTGAAAACCTAACTAAACTCTACAGTATATTTGGATCTAGTCCACAAAACTCTTGTGCATTAAAGAATCCAAACTCATATCTATCTAGAGCAAACAGAAATCCTCTAGATGCACAGGGTAGCAGCTGAAGGAAAAAGCTCCTTCTGGCACAGAGATTCTGTTTCTTGATTGCCTCATTTATACACCATGCAACCTATCGCACACACCTTGGAAGGTTTAGCACAGATTACAGGAAGAAAAGTTTTGGCAGAGGTACTGAGGACCCTGTCTGTATGTATAGGTCTGGAAGATTACAGCAGCCCTTGTGTAAATTATGATATTAAACCCCAGAAGTTTAGTTTTACCAGCTCAGATTTTTCAATTTAATTATTCTGCATACGCTATATGAAGCATACTCAGTGGTCTCAGAAAAGTCATTCAACCTTTCTATACCTCAGTTTCCAAATCTGTAAAACAGAAGGAACACTTGTCTATCTAACAGGAGTGTGGTGAGCATGACCTGCAGTTAGTGTACAGCCATATTGGCCATATTCCATCTGTTTGGATGCAAGACTAGAGTTCTGCTTGTCACTTTGAGGCTACTATCTTTCTGACTTTGGGAAAGTGATTTCAGGTAGAAATTGTTTTACAGAAAATCTAAATTTAGATGTCCACATATAAGTGTCTACATCTGATTTAGCTTCTGTTATACTCAGGAAAGCTCTGAGGACTGATTCAGCTGCTCACACATAGGAGCTTACTGTCATTCAGGGTGCCCTCAGGTATCTCCCCTGACCTCCTACTGGTCCAGTAAGCAAAGGATTTATGCAGGTTCTGTGTCATATCTGGGAGCTCCACATCAGAATGATCTTAAGGCATCTTCAGGGGAATTAGATACTTGTGTATAGGTATCTGAATTATCTTTGTTGTTGCACTCACCTTTTTCAGTCTTGACTACTTACTTGATCAGTTCTTTGAAGTAAGAATTTTAACTTATTAATGTGCTTCTGTGACTGAGCATCAGTGTGGTTGTAGGAGCGTGAAATGGCCCTGGCTCCAAAAAGCACATTCCCAAACAATATCTAGGCCTAGAGAACTCAGAAACCTTTGACTTTCACTTCAAAATCTACTGACAATTCATCATGTCTTGAATCAATATTGTTTCAAATTTGCACTGTGACTAAGGAAAAGTGACTTTATGCTGATCCCAAATATAATTCAAAAATCTCTTGGAAATTGGATGAAAAATATATCTTTACCGATCAGTTAATAACCCCCTCTTAGAAAAAAATCTGCAGCCTTTAGGGATGCTGATAGCAACAAGGTTTTTATGCTGAGGTCTTGGCCAGAAGTGAGAAATCAAAAGAAAGGAAAGGTGGAACTGATAAGCTTTCATTTAGACATTATGTTGGGGCTTATCTCACCTTGGTTAAAATGACCAGTTCTGAACTAGTGACTCCAGAACCCAGGAATAGTTGCAAAGAGAAACAGGATCCTCTAGTAACCTACTTATCTGCCATAACTGAGATGTCAGTCTTGAAAAGAGTTATCCTCTGGACTTGCCCCTCTCTATTTGCTATAAAAGGAGTCACTGATGATAAACTCTGCTAGGAATACCATTCTGGTCCCAGAGCCCTACAAAACATACAGAATGAACTAGCTTGTTCAAAGCCTCTGACATAAGCATCATATGGCTCTACAAAACAAGATCTCATAGCATTTACAACATGCATGAGTCAAGGGCAGAACATACATTTAGCTGCTGCTGCAACTACTGCAATACCAGTAGAATAAGACTATAGTTACTGTGTCTGTCTGATCTGGAGTGATTACCCCTGTCTCTTGTTTTCCCATTTTAAATCAAGGGGAATACAAAACCTTTATAAACCTCTCTTTGTAATACTTGAATGTTTAAATTGTTTTGAGATTTTTCCTTATCCATTTCACTCCCACACAAAACAACCAGTAGCACTGAATTGAAAAATTAATTCTTACCAGCTGCTCCTATTGAAGGGAAAGTACTTAATAGTACTGGCCACTGAGCATTTTCCACTGCCGCTGGAGAAGGGATTTTTTTTTTCTACTGCTACCCTACCTTCTGATATTCCTCCGCTATTTGCATGTAGCTGATCAAACATGCCAATCATACTACTGTTACTTCCGAGGCTGAAGAAAGCTAAAGTGTACATAGATTTTGTGCAGGCTACCTACAAACTACTGAGGTTCCCAGTACAGGAAAGAGGATGTTCTTATAAATGAAATGATGGCATTAGAAGCAAGTAATGTGTATTCTGGTTTTGAAATCAGATGCTCTGAATTATCACACCAACATCTGTTAGCCTCATGGTGCTTGAAATTCTGAGGCATCTCTCCCTTTTCTTGTTCACCTGGCAAATACCCATGTCATCTTCCCTCTGAAAAGATATAAACATCAAATCAGTCTTACTTAAATCTTGCTGGGATGCCACCAGGCTTTCACCCTTTCTGTTTCAGTCCTGAAAGAAACCTGGAGAAGTCCTCCCATGGAAATTAGTATGGCTGGTGTCTCATCTTCTAATCTTTCACCTTGATTAGGCCTGCAAATCACTGGCATGTGGCAGTCAACAGACAGCTGCCAAACCAAGATGTCTCTCTAACTCTTATCACTTTACTTGCTATTCACTTTTTGCCTACTCCTACCTTCATCTTGCCTATGTCTGCAAAGCGCTTGATAGTGTCTAACCTGCATGTTGCAAGCTCTGCAGGGTCCAATTCCCCAAGCAGTATACTTATAATAGCAATAAAACTTGAGAATGTGAAATCCTCTTTCATCCTTTAATGATCTGGTACATCTGCTCTCAGTGATCTGGAAGCCAAATAGAGCAGATATTTTTAGGAGCCAGAAAATGAACAATTCAACCTTCCAACTTCTAATGGTGGATTGTGTAGCCAATAGTAGTACACAACCTAGTACACAATGTTCTGATCTCTGTCTTTCTGATGCAATTACTGGTTGGAAAATAATAGACACCTTCCTAAAACTTCCTTACATTTACAATAGCAAAAAAAGATTCAGTTTTGTTAAGGCCCATCCTTAATTTCTATCTATGCACAGCCTATGTGAGATAGAAGACTTTGCCTTGAGTTGGTATAACTCATAACAAAAGGTGTAGTGACGTGAAATCTTTCCCGAGGCAACATACCATCCTTCAAACTGTAAGAGTGGCAACATCCTTTCTATGGAGGACTTTGAATGGATTTTAGATACATTGCTTTCAGAGCAATGAAACCGGGGGGAAAAAAATGCCATTCCCCCTTCCTTTTTTTGCAGAAAAAGGATGCAGTTGTGACTCCAGTTCTGGCAGAATCCTTAGGCTTACTGAATCAGTTAATAACTGGCAAGGCCATATGTAGTCAAACAGCTGCAGAGCTGCATCGTAAAATTGAGTGACGTGAATCCTTTATAACTCCCTGAGGTGTCATGAAGCTTAATTACTGTTTACATATGCTTGGAGATCTTCAGATAAAAGGCAATATGGTCATGGGAAGCATCATTAATATCACTGTTGCTGCTGACTAGTACAGTCCTCATAAAGGTGACAACAAATTAGCCAGTGACATGCAGGAATTTACCCTCCTCCTGCTGAACTGTGAAGCAATGGAAAACCTACTGCTTTCCATTCCCCCGCAACAGCACCACATGCTAGGGAAAGCTGACCTGGCCTTTAGTCATTGGTTTTGTCATGTTTATAAGCTGCAACATACTTCAGCTTTCCTTCCTGTCTTAACTACTGGAAGAAGTTTGGAACTAATCCATTTAGGATTTGTACTTGTTGCCCTCCAATGTTTTGAGGACCAATCTTCTGTATTCCACTACAGCAAAAACACCCTTAATGATTGCATATGCTCCTAATTGGAAGTCAACACACTATCCTCCTGAGAGGAAAATTCTGATCTCTGCCACAGGAGATACAATGCAGTACAAAGCAGACGCTGACATTGGAAAGAGAGACTCTATTTCTGAGTATGCAGATCACATACCTCAGTCTCATTTGCTTGTTAAAAAACATGGATGGTGTACAACTTGTTCCCTTCATGTCTAACATGTCAAGGAAGCCTTTCAAATTACTTTCTGCCATGAGGAGAATTAAACAATTAAAACATGATATAAGGACTGTATAGCTAGCAGTGCCCAAATGAATGATATAAAGAAAGCAGATAGAAGAAAAATAACCTGTTTTTGAAAAAAAAAAAAGTTCAAGTCTTACAAACTTCCCTTAAGATTAAAGAGAGTGTGCACTCAAATCAGAACAATATGCTGAGCGCCAGGTTGATAGTTCCATCTCAGTACTAAATAGGTAAGGCAGAAATAAAGGTTTAAAGTTGCTCCCTTCAAAAGCTTACCCAAAGATATGCATTTAGGACTCTGATAAGTAAAAGCATGTTGCCAGCATATGTAGTCATCAGGCTGGTTTATGCAATGTCATAATGACCCTTCACATAATTGATCAGCAGATCCCTCCTGTCACACTTACAAATAGATTCATTGTGGGATTTTACAGCCTCATCTTCTCAGCCTTGCTACCCAAGAGCAATGGCTTAGCCCAACAACAGCTGCTGCAGTAAAAGGTGATGAGTGAAGGGCCTAACATGACATCTGAGTGCTTGCAGTCATCTTCTGGGAAGCTGTCAATACAGCAAGAGAATTCACTCAGCAGTAGAGGGGAGGCAAGAAGGTTTCCACTCTCATGAGAGGCACCGATCAGTCATTAAGAGGATAGACCAGCTGTGATCTTAAACTAATAGAACAAGTCACTCCTTGGCAATATCAGAGAATCACTTCTGTTAGATCCCTTATAAATCAGCTGAATTATCAGAGATATCATATAGATCTTAGGCAAATGTTCATTCCCTGTAAGTTACCTGAAAGTCAGCCAAGGATACCAGGGCTCAGTTGTGGACTAGGGATTGATGCCAGTTATCTTATTGCCTGAACATTTTTTTGCCATGTAGCCACAAGCTTTTATTCATGTCTCAGACGTGACAGCCTCTTCTCGTGAACATTGACAACAACAAAAAAAAATCCTGTTCAAAAAGTTGGTGCGAGTTGGCTTAGCAATAATGGTAGGATGCCCTGCAACTGAGCCACTGGGCTAAATGAAAAAAGGATTTTTATCATAACCAGATACGACTTAAGAGTATGATAGGACTTGTCCCTTTTTCTACAGAATTTCCTGAACTGGATGTGATTAACGTTAAGTCACTGGATTTCATCTCATTGGACAGCAACTGAAGAGATTGAAATTGTCTTCCAACACAGCAACAAACAGGTGTGTGAATACAGGTAACACAAAAAGCCATTGTTTCCAAGTTTGTAGCTGTAGTTTATTAGAACTTCACTGTGGATCATGAGTGAGAATGTTTGAGAAATGTTGGTACTGTTTGTACCAAAATAGTACAACTCACACAGCACCCAGACAGCATAGCCGAGTGTAACAAGGAAAGCCATAGGAAAGCAATAAATGAGTGAATGAAAGGGTAATCAGATTCTTTTGTACTCTACCTCACAAACATCAACAATGTAGATACTTCTTCCCTTGCCTGATAAGCAGAGATATGAGGATCTAAAGAAATTTGAGCACAGAGGATGTCACTTCCAATTATAATCTAACGTGAATGCCTACCTCAACAGAATTTTACCCTCCCATGGTCACACAGAGCTTTTGGTGTACATTCTGCTTACACATTTCCTTAGTTACCTGTTTTCCAGCATAACTATTTCAGTCTACTTAAACTTTCTCCCTCACCTCTTTATTCCCCAAATATTTAGCAGTTCATTTTTACTTTTCTGGAGCTTCTAAAATTTGTCTACTTCTTGACTAAAATGAAGTGACCAATGAGGAAACTCTTTCTCCAATAAAGAACATCTAAATTAAAAACTGTGGAAAAGTCTATCTAACTTCAATCACTTTTGACACTCCTCTCTTTTTTTATTTCTAGTACTCCTATCAACAACGTTTAATAAACCATCAACTTCTGTGCTGGTTTTGACTGGGATAGAGTTAATTTTCTTCAAAGTAGCTGGTTGAGAACTATGTTTTAGATTTGTGATGAAAACAGTTTTGATAACACAGAGATGTTTTAGTGGTTGCTGAGCAGTGCTTGCACAGCACCAGGATGTGTTTTGATTCTCACCCCACCCTACCAGCTAATGATCTGAAGATGCACAAGAAGCTGGGAGAGAGCATGGCCAGGACAGCTGACCCAAACTAGCCATAGGACTATTCCATACCATAGAATGTCATGCCCAACTGGGGGAGTTTTTGGGGAGGAGTGGATTGCTGCTTGTCCATTAGTCAATGGGTGGTGTGCAATTGCATTGGGCATAACTTATTTTTCCTGTATTTTATCTCTCTTCTGGATATATTCCTTTTTATTATAACTATTATTATTATTATTATATGTTATTCTTCATATTGTTATATCTTATTTCATTTTAGTTGTTACATTGCTCATAGCTCAATCTATGAGTTTTCTTTTCTGATTCTCTTCCTCATCCCACGGGAGGTGGAGATGTGGGTGAGTGAGCAGCTGTGTGCTGCTTAACCAAGCTGGCTGGGGTTAAGCCATGACAGTGAGCCAGGCTATGTTTATTTTTACTCTTTTACTTGGATCACTCCTATAAAGCTGAGATTACCTCCTTATAGGCAACCTCTGAGCCTCACTAGCTCACTAACATTTCTGCCATATTTTGAGATCCTTCCATTTACAGATGCTGTGTAACTACCATTGGCCTTGTTACCATCAGTGTTTAATATATGCAGCTATTCCTATCTCTGATCTACCAAACAGATATAATTTCTCAGTTCAGTATCATTTTCCACTTAATACTATGCAAAACACAGGAATCATTACCTCCATGTCTTCCAAATAATTTAATTTTGTTCTTCACCTGCAGTTCTCAGCTCCTTTTGAACATAAGTTTAAGATGAAGAAGGTAGTGGAAATGGTACAGATATCCATCCATGAAAGGTATAAATTCATATCATGTTTATCTCAGAAATGAAGGTATGTTCGAGAATATTACTCTTAATACTAGTCAAAATTTGTAATTCTCAAAAAATTTATGTCTTCCTTATGAGGAAAGGCTGTGGAAATTTGGGCTATTTAATCTAGAGAAGAGAAGACTGAGGGAGGGTCTTATTAATATTTACAAGCATATAAATGGTGGGTGTCAGGAGGCTGGGGCATCCCTTTTTTCTATTGTGTCTAGCAACAAGACAAGGGGTAATGGGATGAAACTGGAACACAAAAAGTTCCATTGAAACATAAGAAAAAACTTTCACTGTGAGGATGAGGGAGCACTGGAACAGGCTGCCCAGGGAGGTTGTGGAGTCTCCTTCATTAGAGATCTCCAAGACTCGCCTGGATTTGTTCCTGTGTGACCTAATCTAGGTGGACCTGCTTCTGCAGGGGGCTTGGACTAGATCATCTCTAAAGGTCCCTTCCAACTCCTACCATTCTATGATAAAAAAATGCATGAATAAACAAACAATCAATCCTGTAGGAGTTGATTACTCACTGTCTTGTACTTTGTGCAAGACAAAAAAAAATTGTGCTGGGCAAATGAAGTGTTAAATGCTACCAGACCGGCTTGGAAGGATAGCATGCTCCTTTACAAGGACTGAAAGGAGCATGCTATTCTATGCTGCTGGACAACAAACACCTGTAAATTTTTCAAGGAGATGAAACCAACCAGGAAACGACCAGGCTTTGAGATGCACTGGCATGATCTTGGGCACACACAGACAGACAAGGCTGAAAAAGCAGTAGTAAGGGTTGATCCTTGACATATATAGTGTGGCATGGTTGTAATCTGCCAGACTCACAGGGAGGGCTTGCATTCTGTCTCTTCGGGCTACTGCAAACAGCCCTTGAAATTGAACAGTAAGGCTATAAAACATGTATTTTTCCCTTTTTTCACCTAGTTTGCTTTCTCATTGTGATTTTCAGATTAACCAAATATTGTCACTAACATCTCTGACCTCTGCAGAGTCTCCATTTCCATCAAGTGAACAAACTAGCAGGCCAAATCTATAAACAGAAAGCATTACACAATTTACTAAGACTGGAATAAGTGCTATTAGGAACTGTTACAAGCAGAGATCCTGGTTTGTGTGTATATATATATATATATATATTTCTACCACTAGAGGCCTGTAATGTGCTGTGTATTTGGCAAAATCCACATTGGCTGTCAGTGAGACAACAATATCGTAACCACAAGTCTGCATAATGTTTTTAAAGAAGTTTCCACATATTTACTTTTAACTTCTGAAGACAACTCTCTGCCAATGACAGAACACGTTCCAATAAGGAACTACTTAGTGATTTACTACAATCGTAAGAGATGACCCTTAATAACCAAATCAGGTACTATTTATGCACACGAGCAACTTTCCTCAGCTTTCTGATCCCTTGTGTAATATTGCTCAGATTGACATCTACTGACCAGACACCCTGTCAGCTAATTTCAAGTCAGGAATAAACAGAAATTTGGGAATAAATCTTCACATTTAGTATGTTTGTTCATCTATTTGAAGATACAGCACATCTGACATCTTCTCCACTGTTAGTAGTCTGACAAAAGTACCTCGGGTATGCATGAAAGCTATACTTAATGCAATTAAAGAAATGGGGTTTTGTTTAGTCATAGGCATGGACATTTCCAAAATAATACTACTGTTTACAATATTTGGTGTTTGACCTGTTTGATGTTTTTGTACGGTTTTGTTGTTGTTTTTGTTTCACTTCAAATCTGCTATTTGATAACTGTGCTTTGCTCTGATAGGGTAAAAGTTTCCTCATGTATGAATAAAACTTTTCTGTGGATTTCAGAGGAACCACTGATCTCAGTCTGTAACCAAATTACTGTGGGTGAAAACAACCTGAGCACTCGGACTGGTAGCTTTCTACTCCTGACATTCTCCAGGCTGCCACAGTTACTCCCTGACGTTTTACAGCATTCATTTCAGAGCTCCTGCTTCACAACGAAGAGCACATTTCTTCACACGTCACTGCACACATTTCATTGGAAGTGTTTGCAGAGGAAGGTGAGAGATGGCAACAGAAATTGCTTTCTGAGATTAGATTCATCTCACCTAAGTTTACCCACCTGGAAGTTAGATGTCTTCAGCAAACCCACAGCCAGTGGAGACATAGTAGTGTTATGAGCACATGAGTCACAGTGCCTGTCTTTCAGATCTACTATAGGGCGGCATGAATCAATTCTTAGCAGTGCTTTTCTTCACAAACAAAACAAAAAGTCTAGAGAATTAATTCAGACTTTATGTCCAAGTATTAGAATGTTCAAAGCAGGCAAAATGTCCCTTTTGCTCCCTCCAGTGTCCTCTATTGACAGCAGCATTGAAAATATACGGGTCTGAAGTTCTCTGCTTAGGGCTCTGTGTGGTAATTTCTCTCTGTGGAACGTCATGCAAAGCAAGCAAAGCCTAGTGTAAAATGAAGCTCTGATTTGTTGGTGATTCCTCCTCCAGTTTTGTGGGTGTACATAACTACATAAAACCTGGGAGAGTCAGACTTACCCACAGACTCCAATAGCAGGCTGAATGCAGAGTGGAAAAGTGTGACACTGAGATTCCCATATCAGGTGTTGTGTGTTCCTGCTCTGCTTTTCCCACACATGTGGCACTGCCACAATCCCTCTCTGAGCAGAGAACCAAGGGTCACTGCAGAGTTTGAGAGCAGAAAGGCAGCGATAAAGCAGAAAGACGGAGAGTTTGGGAGGTAGAAGCACCTCCCTTGCCACCCAAGCCAAAGCCTGAAGGTGACTCATCCTCCTCTGCACTAACTCTTGCACAGCTTCTGTAATGGAGTGCTTCATGTACTGTCCTTCTCATCCTTCTCCTTTCCTTCCCTCCTCTTAGAGGTGATCCAAAAAGTCCTGCTTGTCTATTTGAATGACTTCCCTCAAGTTCCTTCCACAGAAAGTGATCTTTTCTGCTTGGTCACTGGTGTATACAAGTCCTGTTATTTTTCATTGCTTCAGGCACCACACAAGCCTTTAGGCACTTACTGAGAAACAGCAAAGCAAATCTGACACGCTTGGTAGAACGTGCCTTCAAAGTCAAGTTCTCAGCAGAAATAAACTGATGTGGCTCCAGAGAAAAGATGACCCTCAGTACTCACTTGGTCACTTGAGACAATATATGCAAAGTACTCCTGTGAAGGCTTTGAAGGCAGACTGGTTTTAAGTGGGTGCAGCTATCCTGATTTTAAAACTATGCTGCTTCTAATTCACACCAGCATGGGAATGTTCGATAACAGCCTTATTGTGAGCTTCACTGCACAGCCAAACCCATCTTCCTACACACAGAAAGGAGGTGTCTTCTAAAATTAAACGTCATTCTAATTAGCATTGTAACATGCTGAATTTTCATATTGAAATACAGCATATTGGCATATTGAAGAGCTGATAAACAAACTCTCAGAGCTGAAGCTTCAAATAGGAAAATACAGAGAAGTAGAGCTATGCTGCTTTCTCCCAGCTGTAGATTTGGTGCAATAACTCTAGGGAACAAACACCATCCAAGTCTCAGTGTCCCTGGCACAGTTGTATATTTACTTGTTCTGACAATGTAGAAGTATCAGAGGACTTGATGACCCTGGGAAGTGAACATCCTTGAACTTCAGGGAATCCTTACACTAGGAAGACAGAATTCCCTTCTGTGCTATATAATACTTGCACTATTAGAGTCGTCAGAAAATACTTGCTTTCTCCCTTTCTCAAAACTATATCCATAAGCTGATGCAAATGTTGCAAAAATTAAGTGAGAAATACAGAACCATCCATTCTCTCATGTTAAAACAAGTCCTTCAGCATAGCAGAGGCTACCCTTTAGGCAAACAGCTTAGCTTTGCACACAAGAGACCAGCTTCCTCAGCTGCTTTAAACAGGTGTAGTTGGTCTGACGTCAGGGGACACCAGCTGAGACTCAGGTCAGACCTTTCTCCTGCGCCCATATGTTTCATAGGACATTGGTACCATACTGTTGCATTTTAAACAGTCACTCAACTCCTGTGATTAATAAATAGCAAAACTAAGCCTTCTGTTGATGAAGGCAGAACACATCCATGAGACTCAGTTGCAAATTGTTCCACTCCCTACGCTGCACTGGAAAACACATGGGGAACCATTAGAGGAAAGGGTGGTGATAACAGCCCAGCAGCCAGGGGTGGAGATGAAACCTGCCATCCCAAATTTCGTTTTCACCACCAACTCTGCAACAAGCTTGCTTTAGCAATGCTGGAAAGCACTTGCCTTCTCACAGAAGATGGATATTCACAACAACATCCTTTAGACAAGCAATCTCAAACCACTAGGGAGAGATGTACAAATATCATCTTCACTGCTTTGTTCCATTTTCTTAGGGAGGGAAAGTGTTCATACTGTCTCACTGGAGACTACTAGCTTAAGTAATTTGTACTCCAGAGACATCTCCTCATTCCTCAGTCTCTATGTAGTAAACCAAGTCTTTAAGGTCACTTTCACCGATGGCTTCTAAATTAGGATCTTAACACAGATGATGAAAATACCTGCAATAGGGAAAAGGGCATTAGCTTTTGGGAATTTGAATCCTTATTTGTTTCAACAAATTTTTGCCACCTCTGTAAAGCATTTAAGTTAGCAGTTGGATGAAGCTACCATCTTTGGGTAGTCATCACAGGGAAGCAGACACCTGTCATGAGAAACCAGCTCAGATAAAGTCTGAGCTGCCCTTTGTAGATGTTTATCTTTCCCCAGAGGCAAAAGAGGGACAAGGAGACACTAATCTCTTTAGAGTTCATAGTTACACAGAATTAATCTAGACCACTAACCATGAAAGAAGAGAGTTTGTTTCTCATGGAGCCCGTACCTTCACTAACAGGTTGGGATCAAAGCATCAAGTTTTTCAGGACCATCATATACCTTTACCATTGGTGGAAATATATCTGTTCAATACATGTTTTGCCATGAGACTGATCATTTTAATGCAAAGCATGATCATTCACCTGCCTGATGTGACATATGGTGGGACTGGTGGGAAAAAAGAGTCACATGCAAATACACTCATTCATTGTGTACATACACAGAGAGTGCCATTTAATAATAGGAGTCCATGCAGTAAGACCAATGTACTCTTGAAATAATGACAAGATTCACCTTTTCCCCCTCCTTCATTTCAATTTCTTAGCTTACAGATATAACTAAGTTGAAGGAGGTTCTGCTTTCTACCAGCTTTCTGTTCAAGCACTCATACTTGGAAGAGGTGTTGAACAAAACAGGTGTGTAAACCACAGAGATTCCCTGCATGCAAATACAGCATATGTCTTTTGTGGAAGTAGAAGCCTGCACAGGGCAGTGATGGTACTCTTTCTATCATGACACCCTTCCTGTTCCCATCTGGGAGCAAACTGGGTAGCAGAGATTCAGCATCCTGCTCCCAGCATCCCACTTCCCGCCCACACAGCAAAGTCACTGAGGTGAAAAGCTTGAGGTGTAGGGGGGAGAGGAAAGGCAAGTTCCTACAGGGCTTTCAAAACTCAATGCTAGATTTAGAATTTGTGAGCAGCCATGGGCTCATGTATTTGATTTGAGACAAGTTCAAAACAGGTAGGTGCTGAGTAGGCAGCCTCTGCAGTGCTGTTAATGCACTTCACTCCTCAGCTGCGCTTCCTTAACATCTTGGCATGTGTGGATTACTCTGACATCTGCTTCACTTGAAATCTGTTATCCACAGCCTCAGTGAATAACAATAACCTTTGAGTTATAGTTAAAAAAAATAAAATGGAATGGAATAGGATAGGATAGGATAGGATAGGATAGGAAAAAAATATATTTCCATTGGAAAGGACCTCCAATGATCATCTAGTCCAACTATCTGACCACTTCAGGGCTGACCAAAAATTAAAGCATGTTATGAAGGGCATTCTCTTAAACACTGACAAGTTTTGAGCATTGATCACCTCTCTAGGAAGCTTATTCTGACAACTATCTCAGTAAAGAAAGGCTTCCTAATTAGAATTCATTCTAAAAGTAATATGAGGCAGAAAGAGATGCTGCATTTTCTGAAACTGCTGAGATAGGAAACTGGGGAAAAGGATAAAGGCTTAGTTAATGCCTCCAGGAACATTTCTCCTGAAATATAGACCTGAATATCTAACCTACACTTACTCTCGTGCCATTGTTCTTGTTGGTATTTTCTGTTGTGGTCAACTATTAAATTCAGGTAAAGATATTATAAGTAAAAGTAGAATGAAGATCAGCCATTTCTTATCTTTCCTGTTTAAGGTTTCATGGGCATATTTGGGGGGAAGGTGTCATAGAAATGACTACTTACTTTCCTTTAAAACCTTTGGTCAGTCTGTGATTTTGGGCACTTGGCTTAGCTGGTCTAGAACTTCTATTATAAATAGATTTTACCTGAAGAAGAATCTAATAAGCTAGGCATGAAGATCTATAAATGAAAGACTGTTTGTTAATGTGAAAGTTGCTATTACTTCAGTCTTGGACCTTGATTGTGTTGGCCTTCAATGTTTTATGGGAAATGACTGTAAATCATATCCAGACTTTGTGGATTTTTTACTATCAGTGACTGGGAAGAAAGCTGCTGCCCTTGCAAACTTCTGCTCCCTAAAAAAAAAAACAACACCAGACAATAGGACCTTCTGGTACTTCCATGCACTTGCAGAGGACATTCATGTGCTTACATAGAGAGGTGATCTTGTTGGTTGTTGCCACCTCAAACACACAGGAAACATTTCCTTTGTGAATCCATGTGGACCCTTCTATTGCAATTCTCTGTGCATAGAAGGTGATAGGATTTTTTTTCCTAGAAAAAAATGAGAGTCTTCATACGTCCCCACACTGGTATACCCTGTAGGATTCCCATAAGAACTTGTAGTATCTTATTTGTCATTTGTTAGTCTAACTCAAGGAGGTTTTCAGTGTGAAATTACTCCTTTGAACATGACAGTCTGGTGCATACAGCAGGGGCTGCTCTGAGATGCAGGCCAACAGGAGTGCTCAGTGCAGCTGATATTTGGTTCAAGAATTTTGACTCAAAGATTGATAAATGTACTAGCATTTCTTTCAATTCTGTCTAGGGAAAAATGAAAGGGGGGGAGGGGGGAAGCTTTTTTAAAATCTGCATGGTACCATAGTGTTCACAGCAACAAACATCAATGTTTCTAACTCCAAGGTCAGCATTGCTAAATGCATTAATTGAAGCTGTGCTAATTTGCATGATCAGAGAATATGACCCCAAAACAACATGTTTAAATTCAGTTCACCTCTCTGCTTCATTTCCAAATAGCAGAATTGAAACACAACTGCCTCCCCCTCAGCAGTCATGGAATATTGTGACACAGACCAAGCTGTTTGACTCTCTGTGCATCATGAGGAACAAGGGATGAAGAAAGAATGTAGATGAACTGAACCTGTTTACCAATGATAAACAGGAGGTGGATAGATACCAACAGTATTTACAAGACCTGCATATCTCCACCAACAGCATCATGCTCATCCCACCACTATTGCATCTTTTTACCTCGTCACCTCTTTCTCCTAGTGGAACACATTAGGACAGTGATGTGGTATTTGTTCTACAGCTGTTCACAAGCCAGTTCTGCTGTAGAAAGCAGTGGTCATCTTTTCTGCACGTCTCCCTGGGACCCAGCCCAGCAGCTTCATCTGTATGACGCTGTGCCCCTAGAGACAAATAACCTATTGCACTGCTTTAGACATCAACACATAACTTTCTGCCTACTTCACTTCTACAGGGGCTTGCTGGCTGCCCATCCATTCAGCTTCTCTGCATAAAGCACTGTTAATTCCATGTGTAGTGCCCTGTAGTTCAGGCGAACTCTGTTTCACCCTGGTACTACTATCCGTTTTCACCTCAGAGCTGCATTCCTCCAAATGATGTCTATTGACTTGGTAATTTAACCCTGGTCTCCCTTTACATGATTATATCATTCCTAGAAACTCCAGCTGACTTTGTAACAGAACAGGTGTTCTTTGCAGGTTCAAGGGTGCTTTCTAGAATGCTGTGACATTTCACACAAATTCCCCTGCACTGCAGGTATCACTTGGAGCATCACCAGATAACACTGTGCTTGGATGCGAAGTGCTGCAGCACCCTATGGATTTTGCATGGTCACATGCACAGAGCTGCAAATTCCAATACCAATAAATCACTTTCTCATTCTTCTTTCTGGCCATTGTTCATGAGAAGGACAGAAATCATAAGCCACAATTATACGCAAAGTATCTATGCCACGTTTTTGCGTGATTCCGATCAAAACAACTTGGAAGAATTTTGTGATCTTGGAGGTAAAACCTTAGAAGCCTGGGAAAGAACTATATCCTCGTATGTTAAAGCTGAGGCATGATACACCTTCCAGTTTTCAAGAGATAGAACCTTGGGGTGTCAAAGGTATGTTAAGTGCAAGGGATTTTCCACCCCTCAGTCCTTGGAATGAGATCTGCTGGGAGAGGCCAACTTGAACTGCTGCCTGAATCCTGCAGAAACAAAATAAGCCAAGCTGTCAGATGCTGAGCCATCGGTAGTCATCCTCCCAGAATGGCCATCAGCTGCCACTTTGGCAGGAATCCAGCATTGTTTGGTGGCCTTTACCTTAGGGGACAGACATTTTTTGCACCAGTGGAAGTAATTTAAGCTTTCAGAGCTCTGTATTATTGCTTTTTTGTGTGTTTGAGAATTATTCATGTCACATCTTATACCATGGCTCTGCTTAATTAGCATTGGAAAATTCATCTCACAGTAATTTAGGTAGATGAAGTACAGGAAGTCTTACACAATTTCCCTTGCTTGCTACAGGCGGGAAAGTCTAAGTACATCTATTCTTGTGCTTGGCTATGGCTTTGGTCCATGGAGATGCCATTATACTAGCTGTGATTGTTTAAGACATTGCCACCACCCATGCTGCAATCAGAAGTTAGTTTCCTTGTGGCAGCGTAAACAGAAGCAAACATATCTTGACTCTTTGGCTATTCTTGCTTATATATGGTGTATTAGCTTAAAACAGCAATCATTCTTCATTCAGGTGGTCAAAACAAAGGTGGTGTGCAAAAGTGAGGCTTCTGTAAACTGCACACCCTCACTTGCAGCCCAAAGAGTAATCTTCCAAAACAATGCTTCTACTTTTTGTCTATGGCTATGTGATGGATTTGAAAATTAGTAGAAACCACTGAATTAGACAGGAATAGTGTCTCTCAGGCAGTGCACTCCTAGGCATATTGAATTTAGTGATGTCTATTTAATAGTATGTCATTAAGAAGATGCTGAGTTGGCTTTACCCTCATAAATCACATAGCTCACTGCATGACCTATCTGGATTGTTCCAATTTTGTTTCAATAATATTTCCTTGCCTGGGAAAAGCTATCCTTATATGGAACAGGCTACCTTTCATACAGTTCATGTCTATCTCCAAATACAACTTTATCTAATATTTCTGTGTCTCATCCAACAGCTCTCAGATTGTTTCTGAGATGGTAAATGTGAGGTACCTAAAGTAAATTATTACTTCTATTCTTGCTAACAACAAAAATTGTCATAGCTTTGCTGGCTGTAGAATGCCTGATCATCCTTCCTGGAACTAATATCCTACAGAAGTTTAAATCCAGCATTAAAACCTAGTTTTCAATCAGAAAAACTCACTGTGGTTTGAAAACTCCATAGAGGATGAATGAGAAAGCTTGATCCATTAGTACTGGTATGGCAGAGTCTCCAGCCTCTTTCAGGTCTGGTACAGGGATGATAGGTGCCCAGGAGACTAAAGAGACAAAGAGTATTTTGATTGATTGATTATTCCTTCTGTCATCTCCAGTGCTCTTCCACGTAGCACACAAGCATATTTAGTGTCACTTCAGCCTTTCTGGGCAGCCCATCTCCATACTGAGAAAGAGGCAGATTATATAGAAAGCAATGAACAGGTGTAGCAGAATGGAAAATGTCAGTTGTCACTTGGTGAGTGCAATGCTCAAACAGTAAATCTAGTTTACTGGCAAAAAGGATAATCTGTACAAGCACCTTGAAATTTAGGCTGTTCCAAGTAGGTAGAAGTCAGTTTGGGGAATAACTTGACTCAGTACTGAATAGTTACCCTGGGGCTGACTGTGAAGGCAGGATGAACCCAGATCACAAAGGAAAGTCTTGAAACGCAAGTTGCATGGATGTTGAAGGCTGCAAAGGGACAGTGGAGAGAACCAGACACCTATGTTTATAGGCAAAGCCTCAAGACACTACCTTCTGTGACTAGCTGACATGACATGATACCTAGTGAATGCAACAGACCTCTACAGTCTTGACTCCTAAAAAACTGAAGCTGACCCCTACTGTCTGTTCCAGTATGTCAAGGCAAGCAGGACAGACAGCTCTTTCACTTACTCCCTTCTCCTAGCAATCGGCTTCCTGATGATCTGAGCAACAAATTTTGCAAGCTTTCTGCCCTTTACTTCCCAGAGAACTGTTTTTAATCTAGTTATTCTCATAGTCTTTGTGAGCACCTATTCTCTGTCCTAAGAATAAACTCTTTGTGGATTTAAAGAATTACTTATGTGGTACAAGTTATTCCAGCAGATTACAACATGATAGGGAATCACTGATACCAGAGTACAATGCAGGTGGGACGCATTGGCTGGAAAAAGCCCAGGACCAGAACAAGAGGCCCAGGAAACAGAAGGCTACAGACAGCCCTGAGAGCAGAGTCAATTTGCATGCATGGGACATTGTACATCTGCCTCATGATGTGGTCAACAAGAATATGTCTGAGACACAGCAGAACAGTGCTTAAAAGCAGGGGGTTTATCTCCTTTCTGCTGGCTTTCCTTCGTTGCGTCATCTGATAATCATGCTTACCTTCAGAAGTTACTAGCTACATGTTCCCCCAGAAACACCTTTTTTACACCTGTTTCCACCACTATTCCCCTGGATTTCAGCACGACTGCTCAAGGGAGACAGAAAGTCATTAGAAATTATTGTCCTTGGTGGTCTTGGGATGGAGCTTACCACATGTGTAAGCATAGCCAACTCTTGCATGCATCGCAATTCATAGCTCATTTGGGGCTAAACCTGCTTTCTCTCAGTGTCTGCTGAGCTGATGCACACCTATACCTCAGGATCAGATTGAAGCATAAAGATGGTGCCACATGATTGGAGGCACTTCTAATTACACACATACAAAAGAAAATTCACAGAGGACAAACTGCTACTCACTGGGAGCCGCCCGCAGCAGTACAGTCACTGTGAATGCCATCTCTCTGCCATCGTAGAGCATGTTCAAAGCAGTGGGGGGTGACAGAGGTCAAGAACACAGCAGGAAAAACAAGGTAAAGATAATCTGCTGGGTATTAGCAAAAGGATATGTGTAATAAAAGGTCAGCTAGTTCAGGAGAAGCCCCTTTGATGTTTCAGATCTGCCTGATATATGAGAAGTCATCTGCCTTATTGAGTTGGCAGCAGGAGCCACTGTTTATCTCAGTCTCTTTTCCTCATGCCTGCTGCATGCAAAACAAGGACACTGCTGACCAGTCAGACCTGCCTTGAAAACTCTTCCTGCGGGGACAAGGACACTCCAAGACCTTCAGGATTAGTGCAGTCAGTGCTAAGGAGACATGTTTTAACACAAAAAGTCCAGAGTTAATTTTCATTCCAGTTCTCTCGTTCCTCAATCAGTATGACCCCTTCTCTAACTTGGACTGACATCCAAAAACAAAGATTCAAAACAGTCACGCTGCTGGGCTGCCCAGCCCTTCTTACACTCAACAGAAGCTAATACAGTCCCAGTCTTTTGAAGAGGGTTAAATGCCTGAGGAATTTTTCTAGAGGCTGCATGTGGATCACATCTGAGAAACAAAAGGTGCAAGACAGCTCAGGGAGCCATGTCCTTCAAATGGGAGTTGGGGAGACAACGCTTTGCAATCCTACGCTTTTGTAGCACAGCTTTACTGTTGATAACCAAGTCAAAATCTAGCTTCAAGGAATCAGGGCTCCATACAAGACAGCAGTGACACCTTGCAGTGGTTTTGCCTGCGACAGGTTTTTGGTAGTGGAGGGGCTACAGGGGTGGCTTCTTTAAACAGAGATCTACCAGAAGCTTCCCCTGTAGCTGATAGGACTAATGCCAGTCAATTGTAAGATGGACCCGCAGCTGACCAAGGCCTGGCCAATTAGTGATGGAGGTAATGCCTCTGTGAATAACTTATTTGAGAACGAGAAGAAGTTGTTGTGCAGTTGCTAAACTACAGCAGCAACAGAGAGGGAGAATGGGAAAACATCTCCACAGACACCAAGGTCAGTGGAGAAAGAAGGGGAGGAGAGTGCTTAGGCCCTGGAAGAAAGAGTCCCCTGTGACTTGTGGTGAGGACCATGGTAAGACAGCTGTGCCCCTGCAGTCCGTGGAGGACCACCAGGGAGCAGAGATCCACTTGCAGCCCACGGAGGACCCCACGCTGGAGCAGGTGGATGGCTGAAGGAGGCTGTGACTCTGTGGGAAGCTCAGGACCTGGGAGCTGGTGGGGAGAGAGGAGCCCATGCCAGAGCAAGTTTGCTGTCAGGACTTGTGATCCTGTGAGGGACACAGGCTGGAGCAGTTGGTACCTGAAGAACTGTTCTCCTGGAGGGTGAACCATGTTGGGGCAGGGTGTGAGGAGCTGTCCTTGTGGGAGGCCCCATGCTGGAGCAGTTCATGGAGAACTGTAGCCCATGGGAAGGACTCACATTAGAGAACTCTGTGAAGGACTGTATCCCATAGGGAGGGACCCCACACTGTGGCAGTGGGAAGTGTAAGGAGGCCTCACCCTGAGAAGAAGCAGCGCAAAGTCTATCTGTAATTAACTGACTGTAACCCCCATCCCCCATGCTGCTGGGGGGGGAAAGGGAGTCCTGGGAAGAGGGAGGAGTGGGGGGAGGTGTTTTAAGATTTAGTTTTCTCATATTTCTGTTCTTATAGTTTATTAAGAAATCAAACCCCTTTTTACCCAAGTTGACTCTGTTTTGCCCGTGATGCTAATTGCTGAGCAATCTCTCTGTCCTTACCTTGACTCACAAACCTCTCATTATATTTTTTCTCTCTCTCCTGTCCAGTTTAGGAGGGGGAGTGATATTACAACTTGGTGAGTATCTGGCACTCAGACAGGGCTAAACCACCACACACCTCAATACTTGAATTGGCTTTATTCACTGAGGAAATCTTAATGTGTTTTGGGTATGACTGCACTTTTATGTGGTAAAGGCACAAGGAACACATATCTGAGTGCAAAGTTAATCCTTCATTAGAAATGCACTTGCCGGCCTCTCAGCTGGTAGAAGAGGGAGATGGATGAAGCCTTGACATTTTGTCTGCACAGAACTGGAGCTATGTACTTCCACAAAGAGACAATGGTGCTGGATACTGCCAAGAAAAGGGCTTTGCTGTGATCAGCTTTCTCTGAATTGGAACTGTTTGGGGATACAGAGGGCGAGCTGGTGTTAAAAGATTTCTCCTATCCACTCAGTTCTTGGTAATTTTTTTCCTCATGATTCTCCCTCTTTTTTTTCTGCCAAACTTTTTGTGAAGGAAATTCATTTTGAGGGACTCCATTTAGAACAGGAACCCACTCCCTTGTTCACTCTGGGTGAAATGCTCCAGCCTTACTCTGTGAGCTGCATCATGGCTCATCTCAGGTCATTTCCTGCGCAACACCAGCATCTGCAAAGTCATTGACTTGGCTGCGGTCTGCTGCGCTGCTCTGAACTGAGGCACAGCTCCACAGCCACTGCACATTAGTGCAGGCAGGGCAGCAGACAGCACTGCACAGGGGATCAATGCAGCCCCCCCACGACCTTACAAAGTCAATGAGCTCACTCGGGAAAACAGCCAGCCTCTTGCCCTTCCCCTTTTTGAAAGCTAGGCTCCTGCAGTGGGTTACAGTGAGTGGCACCTGCCACAGGCTCTATTTTCAGTTCCCCAATTGCTCTGCTCCCTCTTCCTCCTCATCTCCGATGGAGAACAGGAGAGTTTACTGGATCATTTTGTCATTTCCAGCTGTCATCATGCTCCTGACTACTATGATTTAATTGTAGGAAGTAGATTTGGTCCAGCTCCAGAAGCCAAGGATTCAAGTCTGACATTAAATAGTTTCTCTCCTCCAAAACTCAGGTCATAGTCCTCTGCAACTCAGGCAAACATCTCTAGGTTGCTCAGACTACTAGCCTACTTCTCTATAGATGAATATTCCTTGCTCCTTAAGGGACAGCTTCACCTTTTAGGATTTTTCAGGTAGGAATTTCTGAGCAGGGCCACACGACTATAAAATAACAACCATCACACAATCTTGAAAAATGAGCTGCAGTGATGTTTTTATATAAACAAAATATTAATTAAAAAAATCCAAACAAAATAAAAGCAAAGAGAAGAAGAAAACACTAACCACATCTGGAATCATCTAGGATGCACTATTGCAGTGGTAATCATGTCAAACCTCTACATTAAAAAAAAAAAAGAAAGGATATGTTCTCTCATTCCCTGTCTCTTCTAACATAAGCTAGGCTGAAACGGATGTCTAGCTAGGTGCGTGAAACCATTTCACATACCTGCAACCCCCATATCTCATGTCTATAATAATCTCATACTTACATAAGGGAGAGGGATGAAAATCTCAAGTGACAGCTGCACTATAACAGATTACTTTTTCCCCTTCTCATACCGACATAGAGTCCCTATCAGCTAAACTGGGAATGACAATTTCATTTGAGAAATGCTGCTTTTACAGGCAAAAGTTTGAGATGACTCTTTTTTTTTAATATTTTTTGTCTGAGAAGGAGGGAGAAGACTCTAGCGAGTTGCACAGTCTCCACCACTGGCAATGGAACAAAGAGCTCAGAGGGTACATGACAGCATTTGATAAAAGAGCTAGAGGAAGCTACCCCTGCTGCGAGTGCAGGCATCGTTCCCAATGCAGGAAATGGAACACTAGGGCAGGCTCTCTGAGGACACGAGGATTAGCCAGGACAGATAAAAATGACAGTAACAGAAAATGAAATACAAGCCATTCATTGCAAATTTAATTCACTTCTTAGCGATGCACTTCCTTTTCATTTGTGAGGCTAGTGCTGTCACCAGGGTCAACACAAACGTACTGACAGCTGCAGGAAATTGGTGGGAAACTGAGCATTTCTGAATATCTCCAGGATTTCTGATGGCTTCTGCGAAAAGTGCATAGGGTTTTTTTTGTCTTGTTACAAGCCCCACTTGTAGACCTAAAGATATGTTATCCTCTTAGTGTAGAGAAGACATCCTCTCCATTCATCTGCTCTGCCCTCCCTGCTGCTGCCCAACTAGGAGAAGCTCTGTCCGTACAATGCTAGCACAAAGGGTTTGTTATAATTTTAGAGGAGATGAAGAACACTGCTCCACTGATTCTCCATTCCTAAGAGAGCCACACTAGCTGAAATGGTCTGGCTTTCTTCCCTATAGTCCAGTTCTCATTCAAAATTGCAGAGCTGGTTCAGCCAGAGCAGTACCCAGTCTCCATCAGTAGTGTGTGCCAAAATCTGTGCAGGCAGCTGTGGAACAAAAAGGTGCCTGAAGAGAATACTTGAAAAACAGTACTTCTGAGACTAGTCAGTTGTCTGAAATGTAAGAATATTGCTATTGCATTGTCTGCCAGCATCACGACACTGCAAAAATCCTACTCTCCGTAGGCATGCTTAAGATTGGGTGGGTTTCACCATCTGTCTCCCGTGAACTGTAGAGAGCACAACAACTCACTCTGCACATGCTCTGGCATGCACAAGCAAACAGTAATTTCTCCAGCTCTGTCTCAGAGTGGGCAGATGCAAGCAAATAGGATTTATCAATTCATCACTGTGTCGCTTTAGATTTGCATTGGTATAACTCCACTGAATTCCACAGAGCTAAGCCAGAGTAATACCTTACTGAATCTGCTCTTCCTTCCCCTACCCACACACACACACACACACTCCTCACTCCAACTACAGCTTTCACACAATGGCCTACAGACAGGTTCATTTACAAAGCAAAATGTTGTAAGAATGAAGCACTGGCAGAGGAGATGATGAAGGTTTCTTTCTCAGTGAAGTCACCTATGAAATGTACTGGGGAACCAGAACGTCGAAGATCAGTGATAACACTTAGAATCTATATAGTAGTTTTTATCTGCAAAACTCATTTCACCTCATAGCAGAGGGCAAAAATTGTTACATGCAGCTATTGAGTAGACCAAGGAGGACAAACAACAGAATTCATGTTCCCTGGCTTTCAGACAGGCTATTCCAACACTTTATAGACAACTAACATACAGCTGAGTTAAAGGAGATGAGACTGGCCACACGGTTGTCTTCTTGCCATCAAATTCATTCCAACATAATGTGAGTGGATGATGTCAAAGATGTCAGATTTATGAATGCTGACGATTTTTCTCTTAGCAATTCTGACAGTTGCCAGGAAACGACAACTTACTGTTACTACGGTGACACAGGGTACCAGAGCCACATGCCACACAACACCCACCTGGCAAAACACTGGGATAAATGTCTTGACTCTCACATCTCTTCATAGGTGAAAAGGTGGGTTAGGAGCTTCTTCACTCAAGTCACAGAAATGCCAGCCGTGCAAACCAGACCAGTGTTCCTGCCACCTCTGGTCTAAAAAGGGCTTTCACCAGTTTGGACAGCTCACCAGTAGGCTTGGTATTGCACTGCATCCTGCCAGCACCCAAAAGGTGTTGCTGGGCAGTGACATGAGAGCTAAAGAAAGATTGCAGTTTCTTAAAGAGTGGAACAGAGTGAAACAGAGGAATGACAGAGATGTACCAAACTATCCAGAAACGCCATCACTGAAAAACAACATACAGAGGAGGGAAGAGAAGCCTTATGCTTCAGCTTGTTGGATGACACCATGGCATATTGTACAAGAAGCAATAGCAGGAAGAGGACAATGCAGTTTTCCTCTTTGTGGTTTACTTAGCATGTTTCAGGACTTGAAGAGTGTCACATAAATCTGCAGAGCTATTTAGAGTACTAATTCCTTTTGAGGGATCCACCATTCAGGCTATGGACTGACAGAACCAACATCCTGTACAGGAAGAGACAGGCAGCCTGCTTCAGAATTGTTCAGGGAATTGTTTGCCTATCCCAGCAGCTTGTAGTTCCCCATTGTACCACCACATTAGCACAGAACACTGACAGGATGCTGTCCCCTTGCAAAGATGGAAAGGATGTTGCCTACACTTCCTCCAGTCTGTTCACGAGCCTCAATACTGTGAATACTGTGACTTAGACTGAACAGCTACAGCATTCCAGCTATGACTTTGCAATGTATTACCTCTGTCTTATCCTGCCTCAGGAGAAAACAAATGCCAGTCCAAACAGAGCCTTCGGGAAGAATGAACTACCTATATCTGCTAATGGGAACCTTGACACCAACACAGATTTCTGTCCCCTCTTAATAGAAGCTGAGTTTCCTTTCTTTGCTACACAGGAAAAAAAAAAAAGCCTTAGAGGTTTACTTCCTGGCCTGAAATTGGTTGACTATACCTTAACGGAATTGAAGATGGATAGGAAGACAAACCCAGAGACACACTTCCTACTCTTTCCCACCACTATCCTGTTTGGAGATAAGCCAAGATGATCATGGTGTTCCAGCCAAATGGATGGTGCAAAGTCCTTCCCTCCTGCAGAGGGAACAGCAGGGAGACTTTGCTGCAGTTCCATGCAAAGTGACACAGCTCCTTACCACATCCTACGCAGAAGGTGAGGGCAAATGCTACAAAAGACTTGAGACCTACCATTTTGCCACAGATTATAGCCAAGATGATTATTTCAGTAAAGGCAGATTCTAAACTCTGATCATCTTTTTTCCAAAAATACAGACTACTGCAATATGTGCCATGGGGCGGAAAAAAAAAACAAAGCAAAACAGCAACAAAAAAAAACCATGAAAACCAGCTGACAATGAATCAAGCCAAAAAAAAATTTCTTAAAATGAGGAATGATAAAAGAAAATACTTTTCTTTTTATGATCAGTTCAAAGGCTTGTTAGAAGTGTTTCTTTCAAAATGTTTCAAATATCTTCAAATATTTTAAAACATTTAAACAGCAAACATTTCCTGTAGCATCTAAGCACAAAGGAGCCATTTAACCCCTTGGTCTGATCTCCTCATGTTCCATAGACTTCAATTTCATCAATTCACTTCTTCACCAAGCACAATGAAACATATTCAGCGAAAGCTCCTACTTCCTGAAAGCCATCCAGTTTTGAAAACATCAAGAGGTGGTGATACTTCCCTTGATCATTTCCTCCAGAATATAATCACCAGGTTCACTTACACACCACCGAAAAACAGTAGATCATTTGGCTCCAATCAACAAAGGGCACAAACATGCACCTATACCATCCAGTCCATTATATTAAAATTATTATCACATTTTGGAGACATCCATTGCCAGAGCCATTTATTATTTATCTAGCTCTGGAAGGACATCAGCCCTCAGCTGCAGCCGAGATCATCAGATGCATTCTTCCTCCCTCCTATCTGATTGAAGAGCAATGGAAATCCTGGCTCGGCTTTATGACTGTGGGAATCATGTCAGTTGACCTCACTCAATTCTTCCAACAACACTATTTATGTAACCACATAGCCTTCTTCTGCCTTGGGGCAACTGGCCAGGAAGCTGATGAGTAGTCTGGAATCACAGTAAGTTTAGATATGAGGTACGATTTGTATCTTCTTATGGCTGAAATAAGCAGACCTGCATGTTACAGCCAAACTGTAAGGTTTACAAAGGATGGTATTCCACTATCACTAGAGAAATCAAAGTCTGAGATTTTCAAGAGAGACTAGGAACATAGATCTCACTTAAACTTCATGAGAATGACTTTGTTCCTTCTCCTTGGTAAATCCCAAGATGACCAGACAAACTCAACATTTATCTTGGAACTTCAAATACCAACCAGGGGGCAGTGCAACTGGCATTTATATGGTGACTTGAGTTTTCTCTGATATTTAAGGCAGACTCACTAAGGAAAAATTCTTCTAGAGGGAAAAAGTCTCTTAGTGAGAAAAAATCTTGAACAGATTTTCTGTGATTCACCGTGTTCCTTGCTCCATCTGTTTCCCTTAATATCCACTGTAGCTAAACATTAGCCTCACATTTTAAGAATGAATTATGAAGGCTATAGCAAGCTTTATACTCTGCAGTGAAAAGGTTCTGTAAGGCTAAGCTAAAAGAAGTTAACATTTCTAAGTGTTGTCTTTCAGTGTAAACCTGTCAAACTCTCCCAGCAGTACAACCCTGGAACACTAACCTGCTTTAATATGCAATAAGCTGTGTCAACTGTTTGCTTTTGCTGCATAGCCATTTACTGGGTTTTTTCTTTATTTTCCCACAATCCTTATTTTCTACTTCTGAGCTGAGCCTCAGGCTTGGGTCTTTCATCAGCCCTACAGTCACAAAATTCCACCAGGCTGCACTGTCAGGAGCTGTTGCCTCTTCCCGCAGCGGCATTGTTTGCCCCTCACATATCCAAGCCCGGCTTGAAGCCCTCTCAGCACCTGGCAGCTGGAAGGTTCTTGAAAGCAGAAGTCATCCCTTCTAGGCTTGAAACAGTCAATGCAAGTTGAGCCTGACACAAACTGTTGGGGAAGGAGAGAAGTCACTGAGGTGCACGGCAGCAACACAACCCTCAGGAGAGGTTGTACCAGCAGCAGAAGCTTGCAGGAGGCAAAATGGATAGGTAGTGAATGAAAACAGGTGGCCAAATTGTGCTCGCTCTTGCCTCTCTCTGAATTACTTTTGGAACGAGTTGAATTTTAGTAACCAAAGTTTCAGTTGTGTGTCACTAAGAGAAACATAATTTATGTCATTTGAGCTGCCAGACAAATAGATGCACTGATCAAGTTCTTATTATCACCGATATTTGTGTCACAGTTAATCATGGTGAGATTCATCTCTCTTAACTACAGGCATTTGATATGGCCATCTAGGCTTTTAGAGTTAACCAACATAACCAGAGTCTTCTAAGGATATCTCTCATATCTGTCATAATGTGGACACATCTGTTAATTGTTCCTAGATATCATGGCAGTTGAAATAGCTTGCTCAGAATTCAACGTCTATGTCTTTGCTGTAAAAGTCTAGAGTTAAATGAGGTAAATCCTGTTCTAGTTGCCTCTGAAATTGTAAAGGAGTAATGTGATCAGTTTTATCTCCATGGAGTTATAATTGTTTAATGTATCGTGGTGCCGACATCCCTGGCTCCTTGGGTTTAGGGTTCTATCCAGGGCATTTCATATCTGCCCTAATCTGCCCTGTCTAATGCCTAGCTCAAAGAAAAAAAATATTTTCCAGGATCAACTACTTATAATTTGTTCTAAGTACTTTGTTTAGATTAATGGCACTATTAGGCTGCTGTTGCTTTCTCCTAACTCTTGTCGTACAATGCAATTATTATTGTTTTGGCATCATCTTCCCCAAAACTTGAACCAACAAAGTACCCAGCCCTCAAACAGAGTCTGCTATCTCTCTTCCATCTTGTCACAACTGCTGCTGCTGGATATTGATTATTAGTGAATTAGACAACTGACATCCTCATAGTTTTATCATTTTGTTAAGGAGTTTATCATGAAATCCATCAGACAATCCAAAAGGCTTCACTAACAGAGCACTAATCATCGAAAATCTCAGATTAATTAAAAAATATAAGATGTAATGTAAGGGGCTGTTCATATGTTGTTGCTTTGTACATACCTTACTTAGACTGGAAAATTCAGGGGCCTAACTTCCAGAAAGAAGACATGCCATAAAAATAAGGTTCTCCAAAAAGAAGCAGGGGCCCCAGAAGGAACAAGATGAAGATCTTGATTGGAGGAAAGACGCTAGGAGTTGGAGAAAATCCCAGAGATCAGATAATCGAGTGGAGACGAATACCGGGGGATGGCAAGGAACCTTGAGAGGGTCAACCAGGGAACCCTGAGATTGGCACATGCAAGGAGCTGCAAAGCAGGAATTGACCTTTCAGATCACCAGTGACCTCCTGCTGGGAAGCAAAGGTGAGAGCTAGAGATTGTAGCATTGGGTTGGGGGAAGCAAGGGGGTGACTGAATGTGTGAAATAATGAAGATGAATAAGAGCTCTAATGTCATTGGTTATTAAATAAATGCTGTCTGAGGGATCTTGGTTTGAGGAAGAGAAGGACTGAGGGACCTGACTGCTGCTTTTCACTTCCTATTGTCAGATTATAGAGAAGAGGGAGCCAGACTGTCCTCAAAACACACAGAAGATGAAAAGCAACAGTGGCAGATGGCAAAAAAGTAAAAATTGACTTTGATACACACAAAAATGAGAATGGTTCAGCACTGAATCAAGTTGCCCAGAGAGATGTGGAAGACGTATTCAAAGTTCAACTGGAAAAGGCTCTGAGCAGTCTAGTCTAGCTCTGAGTTAGATCTCTGAAGCTCACCTTACTTTAACAGGTAGTTGTTCCAGGTCCTTCCAACCCATGTTACTTTATGATTACATAGAGAGAGAATAATTTAAATGTATAGCCATTACACATTATGTTATAAATAAAATTACATTTACATTAAGAAATGAGACATAAAATGTTGTCAATGGGCTTAAATCAGAGACTGCAGAATACACAGAATGTCTCTTCTCCATAACTAACGTTAGTACAATAACTTGGAGGAAAGCCTGTGTGTCAGACCTCAGTGCACACAAGATGCTTCTGTATGTCCCCTCCCCAACACTATCTCATCAGGTCACACTTGCCGTATATGCCACACAAAACCAACATACACATGACATGTTTGCAGAGACCTCCTCCTTATCTCTGATCTTATACAGTCATTATTATTATTATTCAATTTCAAATGAAGTTACCCTTTAGGGTGAGGATGATCATCTTCTGGATCTGTGTAAGACAATTTCATTTGTCTGGTTCAGTATTCAGTACTAACAACTCTCTGCTTCAGCTTTGTGAAAAAGCCTCAGGCAGGGGACAGATCAGCAAACTTGAATCTACCCACACAGAGCACAACAGGGCATAAACTTTTGATGAGATCCACCAAGAAATCTTCTGTTACAGGATTTACTTCTTTGGGCTAAAAAGAATTAAATGAGTAATGCACTTTGAGCAACCTTGAGCTAGAAGGTTTGTAATATTTTCCGGAACTTTCAGGGTACAAATGAAGCCCCATATTGCCAACAAGCTCTTTCTCTGTAAGCAAAGATAAAATCAGATTTCAGGTTTCCCTACATCATAAGACAAAGGCATCAAGGTGTATCACTGAAAAAGTAATGCAAATAATAGAGTACTATGCAAGTAAAAGTCAACCTTGTATAACTATGTTGGTGCAGCTGTTGGTTATCAAAGAACATTTCCTTACTAGGTACCCACTGATATGTCTGGCTTAGCCACCGGCTCATATGCAGCACATAAAGGAAAAAAAAGACCATAAAAGCTAAACCCACTTCTATTATACGTGATTGACACTATTTTCATACTTAATAGAGATTTACCTACTCAGGCAAAAGGTGAATCTGGCCCAAGGTTTCCTTCAATAATGAGTCATTTCTATCTATCATTCATTGTTGCATGTGGGGAAATATGGATCAAGTTGTTCTCCCAATCAATTTTAATATGGTGGCAGTTGTTCAATCTACAGGAAGTACTAAATATTTATTTGGATTGAAGATTTTAACTGCCTTCTTTCCAAAGAAAGAGACTCATGAAATGAAGTTTTCTGAAATAAAGACAGTGCAAATTCAATTATTGGATTAAAATTCTTTTTTTTTTTTTTGCAGTAACTGCATCCAAATGTGCTACAAGCCACAGGCAGGACCATGTGAAAAATGAATATACAAGCATCAAATAATTTAAGAAAAATTTAGACTGTAAATACACTCATCACACTAAGAAAAAAGAAAGTCCTTTGCAAAGATCCTCTTGAAAGTGAAATAGATTTTTCCCAGGCAAACTGTTGCTCCTTTGGAAGCCTTCTGATTAAACAGCCAAGAAAGAAATGCACATGATTCAAACTTCTAACAAAGACATCAATAGATACATCTCAGAGTCCCAAAATAACTACTGACATAAATACCCATGATGATTCTGGTCTCTGTAGAACTGTTCCCTCCTGCATAAACTCTGCTTAACTATCTAAACCAGATTGTGTGTCAGTAGCATAAATGAAAGCACTCCTTGGGATGTCTTGCTGGACAAGACTGGCATAAGAGAAAGCCTTTTATTCTTCTGGAGAGAAGAAGAACATAGAACAGAACTGTACCCAGTGGGGAAGTAATGCTGACTGAACTAAAACATGTAAGCAATGTGCTCCAATCTTTTCTGGGTAAAAGATGACTTTGAATTATATCATCGTGGTTTCAACTCAATATCAAGAAGGTAAATATCCTCCAAAATGGAAAGATTTCTAGAAATGACATAGCATTGTCAGTGTTTACATCATTCAATCCCAAAAGTCTTACATCAGGCTAAGATGCAACCTGGTGGTGTAAATCACTCAGAATCAGTGACTACAGATACACACATATATGTGTGGAGTAATCTCATGCTTTCTCATCAAATGAGTCTATTACAAAAAGACTAATTACATACTTTTAAGTAAGCCTGCTGCTGGAAAGACTCGCTGGTGTTCATCACTTTGCTTTTTGAGAGCTTCTTGGAAGAGGTAGTTTTTTTTCTCCAAATAAAAATGACTTTGTAGCCTGATTTAAATGGCTAGCTGGCACTTATCGTTTCTTAGGGAAAATTGGTTTGCACAGTAAATATACGAGGTGGACTGGTGAAACATTGGGGTTTTAATTTTTTTTTTCATAATTTCTAGGAAAATGGACAAGAAATACATTATCTTTGAAGGTCTTCTTTCTTTTACTAAGACATCTGGCACCTTGCTTTATTATTTTATATTTGAATTCCATCCAGAGAAGAACAAAATGCTTTACAGGTAAGCTTCAGCTCAGGGTAGATAGCTTTGACTAAGGTCAAGGTACTTGAAGATCCTCAAAGGCATCTAACTATTTCTAAGAAGTCTTTTAGCAATCATCACAGGCTTGAAGCACTTGAGAGACTTTGAAACCTTCAGATAGAACTTGAGCAGTTTGAAATCTAAACCTTTTTGTCTTTCACTGGCTTTGAAGCTCATGGATACTTGAAACAGTTTTGAAGACCAATCTTAGAGATAGCACTGATACCCTTAAACACTCAAAGTGCAACAAAGACATTGCGTTTTCAGAATTGCACCCTTCATTTTCTCTGTATCACAGTTTCCTACCTATTAAATATATCTCACAGGATAAAACTGAAGTAATGATTCTTAGATACAGATATTATGCAAGGACAGTGGGCTTGACCAAGACAAAACACCTACTGATTCTTCCCGATGCTTTCAATCTAAGGCATCTCTGGTCTAACCCTGGACTTGAAAGGGTGAGCCTATCTGCTGCAGATGTCTGTCAGACACTTCACCTCACTCCTTTCTTTCCTTGAGAAGTAGCCACAGTCCAGCAGTCCTTCATAGAGCAGCAGCCTGCATAGGCTCCAGCAAAATTACCGGTGTTACTCCGGTATACACAGGGTGGTGAGTTAGTGTCCTAGATCATGTTATTTAAGCAAGGTAAGAATGGACTCCAGTCTTCTGCTAGTTTTTGTTCTTCAACAGAGCTACCTTACTGAGAAGAAAGATCAGATGCAGACCACAAACAACCCTAGTTCCTGCAAGGCAGAGAAGTTACAGTGAAGAAAAAGTACAGAAAAACCACGGCTTTCCAGATCAACAAACGAAGCTACAGGCATAGAACATGGCATGAAACTTTGTTTTCTTTCCTGATCTCCAGAAGCTTTCCCTGTAAGGAAATGAAGAGTGATCGATTCTATTGAGGGCAATGGGACTTTGAAAGCAGTAAGTCAAATCCTCTCCCTTCCTATTAAATGAAGACATTTTCAGAAGTCATGGTTTCCTATGTCCCTTATGTGTTTATCCTGCATTCAGGATGGTCAGGCATATGATATTTATCTCTTTTTTTTCCTCCCATCTAACTGGCCTGTCATTCAAGGAGATGATTAGTTCAGCAAAAGACAGAAAGGCAGTCCAATCTGTCTGAAGAGAGGTGATGGAAAATGTAGTCTTGCTGACAAGAGCAGCAGGACAAGGGTCACATATTGTTAGAAGTGATGAAAAGTCCTGCGGGTCTATTCAGTCTGGCCATTGCTATGAGAGTGAAGAGATTTGCTGGATCTGAAGCTGGGAGAGGACACAAATGCTATTTTGTTCCATATCAGTTACAGATTCTGGTCACCTGTGTAAGCCAATACTCTCCCAACTTCTTTCGGGCTCATTACATCTCTTCTTACATTACAGCTTGGCAGCACAGTTCTGTCTCTCTTTCAACATGGAAAACACATGGCCTTCTGCCCCTAACACAGACACATGGCTGTAAAGGACAGATTTTAATCTTTGAATTTGCATCAGTGTTACCATCAGCTCCACTCAGGTAACTTGTCAGTGTGGAACAGAAAGACAACCATCGTTCCCACACATACTAGCCTGTGATCTCAGGAAGGCTCAGTCCTCTGAACCAACACAGTCTGAGACTCCATTTGTGCTGATGAGAAAGTATTTTAGTATCACTGTTCTCAACAGAGCTTTGTACTGGGTCACCTCCAACCACTTACTGCAGTGTTGGAGGTTTTCTAATGAAAACAATAGCAAGTATATTGGGCATGGAACTTGATTTACTTTATTCAGATGAAATAAAAAGACTGCAACCATAGGAAAAAGGTGCTTTCCTGGTACTGTTTAACTCTTCTGAAAGTTTGTTCCTACTGCAAGCTTGAGCAACACTTTGGCTCTTGTTTTCAGAGTAACAGCATCAGAACCATTGCCCAGAATATTGCTCTAGAAATTAATTCTATGATAATGATGACAGGTTTAGTGATAGTTAAGCAAACAACATGTTGAAGTACTGCCAATGCTCTGTAACACTGTGAATATCATATTAAGTATACATTTAATCAGTGGTAATTAAGTGAAAATGCTAAAAGCATAAGCTCTGCTTTTCTATTCAGCCCTTGTGAGGCATGCAGCAGTTTTTAGCCTTCAGTATAATTCAGACAGCCACTACTACAATGGTATTTGGAAGGTAGGAGTCTCTGCTTCATTAAGGTTATCCAATCAGGACCTTTATAATGCAAGGGGGATAGTAAAGAAAGGAGGAATTAATATAACAAGGACATGCAGAGAGATTAATCTGGTACACTAGAAACAGAGGCAATGGGAAAGACCAAAAGACTTCAGCCATTCATTGATGGATTATTAAGAAACTTGGCACAGCTTTGGGGAGGGCCAGTCTGGACTTTGCAAGTAGTAAGAAGAGGGAAACAAAGGAAACAGGAAGACTCAGGATACTTGAAGTGGGCCTGTGGGACAGTGCAAAGGAACATTTAGGGGAAGCGGGATCAGGGCAAAACAAAGGGAATAGAAGTGGACAGAAAAGGATATAGAAAAGGCCAGTCACATGTAAACCCTCACTGTTCAGTACATCGGTCTGACCAAGCCGCACATTCAATTACTACGATCTGTCCTGTCTTATTAAAGCCTTTCTTAACTGCCTTTCTGTACAATCTCATAGTCTATTCCATGTGTGTGAACACTGTAAGGAGCAGGTGTCAGCACCTGGGGACATTGACACAAGATGACACGGGTCTAGCAAGCGAAATAAGATAGGGCTGCAGGTACTCTGGGTCTGTGGTGCTGATGTGGGTGAGGGTCTCAGCCCAGCCATTGGAACAGGACTGGTGTCTCCTGGGCACACCTGTTGAGCAGACTGGGGTGAGACAGTGGCTTAGCACTGGCTGCTGGAGCAATACTGTGGATCACAGCCTGTGTGTTTGAGAAAGGTTTGACTAGAAACTTCCAGACATGTCTTTCCACCAAAACCTTTCATGATTTATCTTAACCACTGTTCACTCCCAAGCTTCATACAGGAACAGAAAAGTTTCTTTTTTGAACATGAGAAAGTAAATACAGTTCGCTCTGGTGTGTACCCCTAAGGCTGTACAGGTATCAACAGAAATAAATGCAACACTCCTACCCTAATATAGTTACACTAACAGCTCCAATAATATCCAGTAGAGCTAAGATCTTTGGGTCTAAATTTTTCTTCCTCTGAACAATTCTAAGTTTCAGTCAATCATGGGATTTTGCATGTTTGTGACACCTGTAAAGTATTTTCGGCTTTAAAAACAAAACACAACTGTGGATAACAGATATAACTCAATTTATTTTAACCTTACCTGTAAGACTGCTACAAAAAATACTGCATTGAAGTTTACTTTCCCCTTTCACGTGCATGTATTTCTGATAACAGATCAATAAGCAAAATGAAACAGGTTTCTACACACAATATTTTGGAAAGGTGAATAGGGTGATATCTTTGTTTCCTAGCCTCAAATTAGGTTGGAGTTTTTTTTCCCAGTCAAAAGTTTGACTGTTCTGTTTTTCCAAATTTTCCCTCAAAAAATTATTTTGCTAATGTCCTCAGATCACAGTTGCTGAGGAAACTGTGAATAAGTTTAGATAGTCAAATAAAAATGGTCTAAGTTGTAAGTACCGTACTTAATGTGAAAATAGAAGATGTTTTGGGTTAACCAAATCCAGTAAGCAGGTGATGTTTTCTGCAAGTGCTTTTCTACTTACAGATGGGCTGTAGTGACGTATATATTATTCTGGAGATATATAAGTATACACACAGTAGAGTAACACTTAAGAAAAAAGCTGATAAAGGTAATACCACATTCTATTTTCTTCCGAGCTACAAGGCAAATCATTTCTTGAGCAGTGCTATGGCACCAGTGAGAAAGGCATAAAGTTTCTCATGTGAAAATATTACAGCAGAAGTGGTTCTGCTGCAGACACACAGACAGAAACCAGCTATTCATGATTCTCTTTTGAATGACTAAAGCCCTTCAGGTATCACAGAGGTAGCAATATATAATATTTTACTTCATGTACTGCTATCTTTAGAGAACAGTTTTACTCAGCATGAGTAAAAGTGGTAGAATACACACTTAATGAAAGCTATTTCTCTCTTGATGTCCATCTCACTCCTTTCACATCTCTCTTTTTTAGAGTCATACATTAGTCTGCAAGCAACACAACCCTTTCCCTGGCCAGCAGGGTGCTGAAGAAGCCTTCTTCAGTGTCACACTGAAGGAATGAACCTGAGTTGAATATCTTTTAGCTGAGAAAAGAGAAAAATATACATACACAGATAGATGCTCTGTCTAGGTTTGACATTTGATACAGTCAAGTCTTGATTTCACATGGAAAGCAGATAAGGAAGTAATACCCAGAAAGAGTTGAAACACTTTAATGGATTTCTCACTTCGGAAGAAAAACAGATAAACAGATGGAGAAGTTCCTGAAAACTGGGTTCAGTAGATCATCATAGCGTGCAACAACCATGTTAGTGCATCTAGCAGTATCTGAATACAAAAAGGCATAGAGAGACTAAGGAAGAGACCTGTTGAGGTGCCTAGTGCAATCATCTGCTCCAAATAGGGCCAGCTCGAAACCTAGATTAGATTGTTCTGCTTGTCCAGTTGAGTTTTGCATGTCTGCAAGGATGTATATTCTACAGCTTTGGGGGACTTCTTCTGATTTCTGAATCCACCAGGAAGACAGATAGATGGGCAAGGTCCATGCAGTATGAGAAACTGCAGAACAACTTAAACAATTCTGCCCCATCCAAAGGAGGAAACAAAAGTACTTTTGGAACAAATCTCTGCACAGAGGTGGAAACTGACTATGCTTCTGCACCTAGTTGCCATGGCTAGTCTTGTTGGTCATGTACTACACTGAAGAAACAAAATACTCAGCATGTTGACTGATTGCTTCTATACCATCCATGTGTTCAGTACGGATTTTCTCAGTTGCCATCAAACTCTACCTCCAGGCTTATTTTGTATTTTTTTTTCCTGAAAACAAAAAGTCAACTCCTTTATTTATCCAAATGTTTGTTGCCATGATTTTCTGCACTGGTATTCTGTGGAGATAAGAAGAAACTTTCATAGGCAATCATATACTAAGTGTCAATCAGCGATCACATGGGAAAACAAAACCTCTTCCAACATGTCAATCTGATGAACAGTGAACAAATTCCACTTAGTGCAGACCAGGAAGACTTGCTTGTACTCCATAATGATTTTTACATGACAGTTGCCTAAATCAATGCAAACTACGCTTCTAAAGGAAGGAATCAAAGGACTGTGGGTATTCAAATAAATAAACAAAGAAAAAAAAATTACTCTCTCTTCCCAGGGACAATTGCAAAGCCATATCATCTACAAAACCAATAAATTTAATTTCTAGGTTGCTTGAATTTTACCAGTATGGACCCAAATCCAGTATCAAGCAAAGTCAGGCAATGAGTGTTGTTTTGAGGTGGAATAATGTCCATGCTTTTCTGCCATTTAAGCTAGATCAAGATCTCTCTATTTCAAACTCATTTCAGACATGGCTGTTCTGGAGAAAAAGAACTGCTTGCTAGTGAAAAATCATGCTTCAGAACGTGCACAACCGACTCTCCTTGCAAGTATGGAAGTGCACAGCAGAGACTCAGTCTACCACAACTTCTTTGGAAATTGAACATTCCCTGAATCCTGAGAAGGAAGAAAGTTGATGCAACAAAATCTCAAATTGACCTCAACTACAGCTGTTTAAATACAAAGTTTCTACAGTAGGAAGGCATGTTTTCCACACAGATCATGGCTGTGATGAAATTAGATTGTACTGTCTGCAATTATCACCCATTTTTTTCAGATGTTTTTACCAGTGGTCAAAGTATTCTACTAGAATCTCACCTATATATTTGCCAGTATCTCTATGGTACATCACTAACCTTTTCCAGCTTACTCAAATTTGTATTTTAAAAAATTATTTTGTACTCTTTACCAGCATATTCCACAATTCCATTGCCAGTTTCCTCTAGTGAAATGAGTAACTCTTTCTCCAGGATGTCATCAGCATTCCCTGACGCATACTAGTCTAGGGAGTCTTAACAATTGCACTAGCAGCATGCAAATATTTCTTGCATTAAGAAAAATGAGAGATCAGAAAGCTAAATTCCCTAAAACTATCCCCACAGATCCATCTCAGAATTTTATATTTCAGAGGTAGTCTACAATCCAATTTCATCTTCTACCAAGATTTCTGTGCAATATTGATATGCATAATGGCTTTCCTAGTATTGCTTCCAGTTCTTTTCTTTCACTGTATTTGCTCTTTATGTGGCTATTGCTTAAGGTGGAGAGTTTTTCTTTCCATATAGTGCCTAACAAATAATGTTTTGATTCCCAAAGGTCTTCTATTGTTTGTGTTACCGTATTACTAAAGACAAAATTTTCCCGTGAAGCTTTTCAATACAGTGTTACCCACCCATCCTAAGAATTTATACCATAACTCACTTTTTCCGAATGCTGGTTTCCAGGAGACAGAATACAGTAATGACAGAATTTAAAACAAAAAGATGGATGATGCAGACATTTGTCATGCAGTTCTAAATGCTTGCTACACGTCCTCAGCCTACCTTTCTTAATCTCAACACAACCTATTTGGTTTGAAATTCTTCCATTCTGCTGGGAATCTGTAGCATGAATCTTGACTGGTTTTAGAACAAACTGTACTCTGCTCATTTTTAAATCAGGTTTTGTGTCCCACAAGACCTTAAAGCCCATAGGTCCATTGCCACTGTCTGCAGTCTATGGTAAACATTTCTTCACTATCTCTACAAGATTGACTTTAGGAGCATTTCCATTCTATGTTACTACAGCATTTTTCCTGAGATCTCTCAAAAATTCCTTCCCTGCCATCACTGCCCACATACCTCTACAGTATTTCTACATCCACATCTCTCAAGAATTCTCCTTGTATTTCACAGTCTCATCCTGTCACATCAGCATTCCCTCAGCCAAACTCCTCTGGAGACAACACAAACCTCACTGCCAGAAACTGAGTTCCTCTCAACCATTCTTACTGCCTCCCTGCTAGAGAAAAGGAAAAAAAAGGAGATAATGTCTGTGTAAGGACTAAAAGGGAATTGGCCATGCTACAATCTGAAAAAGATAGTGTAGCCATTTTCAAAACTAACAGTGCCTCTCAAAACATAACTTTTGATATTTTTTTTCCAAATACTATATACATAATAGAGCTTGATTTTAGTATCCATCAAGGGGCAGAAGGCCCCATTCAACAAAACTGTATTGAACACTCCAAGGTTTCCAAACTAAACAAATTCCTCTCAGTTCCTTCTGCAAGAGATTACATCAGTGCTATTAGATAGATTGTTTACAAGCAAAGGCTAAAGGACAGAGTTTGCTCATCCTTTGATTTTGTCTCAGCATTCTGCATTGAAGCATCTCATCTGGCTCAGATCTTGCAGGTGTCACAGGGAGGCAGGCAGGCTAGTCCAGCTCATCTTAAGTCACCTACCCTCAGCCAAAACTCCAGAGCATTATGAAGAATTGAAAACAAAACCAAGTACCTCTTCTTTTCCATTCAGGTGAGGATCCTAAAATCTGGGATTTTAGATTAGTGAACATAGCAACCACGATAATTCATCTAACCTATTCACTCTCGCTGTTTCTGCTTGTATTACTGTTGGCTATACTATGTGTTCTTAGGGCTAAAACCAGTTGCTGTGAACTTTGTTCAGTTGCTACTTAGGCAGTGAAGACTCCAGTAACTTTTGTTTAAACAAAGCTGTTACTAGTCAAAACCCTCGTCAGTGGAGAACCAAACCATCTCCATCAATATTCAAGAGCCATTTTCCATAATACTGGTTGCCTCCTTTTAGTTTCTCTGTGAGAAAGATCATACAATTTGTAGCCCAGAATATACTGGTTCTTTTGTTGCCATAAGCCATTGTAAATCTGTCTAAACTTGAATCTCCTAATAGGTCCCTGACACAGTTATCTTGAGAGCATCCATTCTGTCAGTTATTGTCAGTGTATGCTATTTTGTCTAAGTTTTTTTTTTTAAACAGCTAATCAGAAGATCTCTAAAATTTATGATAGGAATATCCTGATAATTACTAGATACGTTTAGTTTACAGCAATACTATTGGCTGCACTATATATAAATCATGCTCCTGTGCACTTTCACCTCTACTTTTAGAAATACTTTGGGATATTCCTGTTTAAGAAAGAGATTTCACTGTTTTGTGTTGGAAATGTAGGAGTACATAGCCTGTCAAGAATAAGGATATATGAAGTATACCATCACTTCCAAGAGTTCAGTGTCCAAATGCTGACAGACCCAAAAATGGTGAGGGAGGAGAAACACCTACATACTTCCAAAGGATCAGAAGGAGCACAGTACATTCTTCTGTTCATGACAAGCACTTATTCATATTCTTTAGAGCATAAATAGGACCTAATTGTAGCTAGTGGCTGTTTTAGAAGAACTGTTAAAATCAGTTATGTTTATAGTGTAAAATAGACCTGAGGAAGGATGCTAATCAGTCTACAGGCAAATTTAACATATTGGGATCACAGAATCACAGATAAGGGTTGGAAGGGACCTCGTAAGATGATCTAGTCCAATCTTGCTGCCACAGCAGGACCACCTAGAGTAGGTCACATAGAAACTTATCGAGGTGGGTTTTAAATGTCCCCAGGGAAGGAGATTCAACAACCCATCTGGGCAGCCTGTTCCAGTGCCCTGTCACCCTCACAGTGAAGAAATTCTTCCTTGGATGCCTACCTTAAATCCTGGTATAGTACCTGTGTGCATGGCCTAAGCTTCTGCAGAGCTGAGCATTTGATGGTGCCATTTAAGTTGATTGGACTTCTGTAATTATCAGAATGTAAGGATGACATCCCAAGGGAACTTTAATTTAGAATAGAAATAATTATATGGAGTCTTGCAGCTTGCCATTTCTCAGGTCTTGCTTTCACTTGAGAGGGAAGCTTTGAGCAAACAAAGATCACAGGGAAAAGGCTGTTGGAATCCCAGATGGAAGAAGGCCAGCAAAATTAGACACAATCCCACTTTGTAACTCATTATGTTTTCCTTAAGTAAATTATTGCTAATTTGATATCTTGGCAAACATAGCTGATGCTTAGCAAAACAAACCCCTCTGCTCATAAAGACACAGTGCTATAGACCACAGAAAGACTAAGCCATGATTAAGAAGTAGCAATATCAATGGATATTTGGAGTAACCGAATTTACCCCATGATCATAGCTTTCTTGAATGGTGCATAAGCCAACTGGCTATCATAAAGGAGGTGAATGGATTGAAGGAAAGAAAAGTAAAGAAGGACATATTTATTTTATTCTTTAAACATAAAAGTGGTATGACTGTTAGTAGTATGTTTTCTTAAAGTTACTCATTTAAAAAAAACAAATAGAACTCACCAACATATACAAATATGCAACCTAGATGGCAAGAACAAAAGGATTTTGAGCAAAGACTGCACCTCACACAGTATTTCAAACTTTTCTAAATGCTGCTTTTAAACTTTTCATCATGAACCTCACAGTTCAAAATAAAAATGATGTGCACACACACAGCTGTAGAATCAGCAATCCCAGCATATCATCTCATTGGGGCTTGTGGAAGACAATTTTTGAAGAGACAGCTTGTGTTCCTTCACTACAGCTCAAATGTTCCACTCCTTTCTCATCCGTGTTTGAGATACAGATTAATTCCTTATTCCCTTCCTCTGTTGTGTAGAATGGGTTGTTGACTAAGTCAAAAAGCCTCCTGGAGTCTTTATTAAGGAAAAATAAGGGGCAAAAGCTCACAATGAATAACCGTCAACTCCTGGAGTGACAATGACTGGCTTGTCCTCTAAGTTACTGCTTTTCCTCCCCATTCCCCACAGCTCTGAAAATCATGCTCTTTCAATTTCTCTGCTTTCTGTTTCTTGCAAAGACAGAAAGAAGGAATAATCTATATGCATTTCTCCCATCATGAAAGAGATATGTGGAAAGTTGATATTCATGTATTTACTGTGCGGTATAATCCAAAGTCTTCACTCAGGATCAATATCTACTGGGCTAGGTTCTTTGTCAGCACTGAAGACTTGACCTTCAGTACCGTGCTCTTTACACGTTCGGACTCTGATCCTGCAAAATCTAGTATAAATGTCTATAAAAAGTATTTAAAATATACTCATTAGGATTCTTAAGCACTCATCCTAAGACTTCAGAAACATGAAGGGTCATGCAGAGATGGAGACAATATAACAGATTTTTAATCTACCACATAATGTACTGGAAACTTTTTCCAACAATCATAGCACTATAAAATATTTACCTACTACCTCCATCCACCTTTCAGGGCACTCTGTCTAGGCTTCGTAGAACAGAAGAATCTTGAGCGAAATCTTAAGAGGGAACCCAACAGTTGGACTAAACCCATTAAGGATGAGGTACAAAACTTAATTTCCCTTCCCCAAAGACTTGCCTCATCTTCTCAACACCCACCCTTTAGGTATTTATAAGCATTAATAAGGTCTCCTCTCAGTCTTGTCTTCTTCAGGACAAACAGACCCAGGTCTCACAGTGTAATTTGTCTACTGTAATGACGTCTCACACTTTGAGGTTACTAGCATAACTTGGTGATTACCAGGCTTCATAATCCAAATGGCAGAGAAAATCTAGACCTAAGATGGTTAGAAAGCCATATCACTCAGTCATAGGTATCAGAGCAACCCCTGCCTTCAGACAGTGCTCAAACATGCAGACCCTCCATTTCATACATAAGCTAGCTCATGTCCACACTTAGACATACATTCCCTCTCATATACAGTGACACACATACACATCTGCTCCTGAGAGTGCTTCTTACTACTAAATCCAAAGCATTAGTAGACTTCCTTCCCACACTGTATTTACCCATTTGACTATTTTTTAAGAAAGGCTCTCTTCTACCTCAAAATGGTGTATTTTTGATAAAGCACATAGCTCAGCTGTCTCGATTTTTTTTTCTTGGTGGCCTCATTTCCATGAGGTTCTCTGAGAGGTCAGAGAATGGCACTACCTTACCCTCTCCTTCCACTTTCCTCATTTGAATCCACAGTGCTTTATTCCACATTTTCTTTTCATACTTTATCTTATTACACTTGTCTTTGACTGGAAGCCAATGTTTACCACTAGAGCATTCTCCTGAATCATGCAAAATGTGAGATCTAATATTAACACATTTGTGAAAAGAGAATTAGAGAACAGAGAAAACTCTACTATGTTACCCTCTTCATCTCACCACCCACTCCATCTCAGGTCTTTCTGTGGCCCAAGTTAAAGCAGTAACTGAGCACTCCGGTATCTGTCAGTTAGTGGATCTATCCTTACAAGACTCCACATAGCAATGCATTCATCTGCTTAAGTTAGCAACATGAACCATTAAGTATGAGTCAAAAAGGACTCTGATGTTTACAGTAAGACTGAAAAAAAAAAAATAAATACCTAAACCCCATCATTGCATCACAGGCTCTTAACATTCTATAGATGTTTCAAAAACAAGTCACGTGGGCCTGCTCAGAGGCACTGTCGTCTTTGTAAGGCTGAAAATTAGCATTAAACTCATGCCTAATCTCAGAATCACAGAACGGTAGAAGTTGCAGAAGACCTCTAGAGATCATCTAGTCCAACCTCTCTGCTCAAGCAGGTCCATCTAGAATGCATCCAGTCAGGTTTTGAAAACCTCCAGAGAAGGAGACTCCACATCCTCCCTGGGCAGCTTGTGCCAGGGCTCCCTGACAGTAGTTTTTCTTCATGTTCAAGTGGAACTTCTTGTGTTCCAGCTTGTGCCCATTACCCATTGTCCTGTGAATGAGTACTACCAAAAAAAAATTCACCACAACCTCTTGATACCCATATAAATATAAATTTATATTTA
>WBNH01004940.1:0-56316 GCA_013401255.1 Urocolius indicus
TATATTTGGAGAACAGATTAATCTTAGGAGAATCCGAAAACTTTCCAGACGATGTTGTTTTCATGCTTTTCATGTAGATTTCCTGCAGCAGTGTGATGCAGTGTATTTCTAAGCCGACTCTGGTAACTCATCAAAGCTGTAGCCTTTCCGTAAGGAAAATAACACAGCATTTCTGGGTAATTCTGTGTCAGCCACAGAGCTGAATGCTTGGCCTTTAGTATCTTGTCTGAGTAGCTGGAAGGACATTAGAGACGCAAAATCCCTACTGCTGTACAAAGGGACAAGTCTTGACCAAAGATCCTGTGAGATTACAGCCTCTCTGCCATCACTTTGGGAAGGAAGATTTGGCTGTTTACAGATGCACATGAGGCAAGGCTACACTTGTCCTGAAACCTCAGCACAGCTGCAGGTAACTGGAAGCAGGGATATTCTGCACTTTCCTCTGACCATGGCAACGTCTCTGAATACCAGATACCACAGTGTATTTGCTACAGCTGGGAACAGCAGAGAAACAGCTCACTCAGTCACCCCTCTCACCAGCAAGGGATCTGTAGTGGGACACGGAAGCTGTATTGTTCACTTTGATTTACCTGATTTACAGCCTGATGTGGCAAAACGTCTGTGCACAGCTCTGCGAGGCTCTGTATCTGCCTCTCTGGGAAGTGCTGTCTCATCTCTGAGCTCTCAAACAGGGAAGAAGTATGCCATAAACACCATGAGGATCTGAATCCAGTCTGCTGGCCACACAGAAACCAATTAAGGGAAAGCCTGAGACTGAAGCACGTGTCCACTGATCCTTCCTTCTTGTATTTGCCTGGCTTCAGACAACCAGCCTGTTGGAAGAGAAACTTGTTGCTGGGATACTTCTGTCTCTAAGCTAAATAGTAGACTGTTTAAAGTTGGAACGGTGATACTCATCCCTCTTCTAAGGTGCATTGTGAGCTACTGGAGGAGTGTTTTGCAGCAGATTGATGCTTTTTTTATATTACTCTAAAGTTATAGTAAGATTTTTGGGTTTTGGACAATCCTCTTCTTTTTCTTGACTTATTACAGACAAACCTTTGCACGAGTTTATGGAGAGGCAACAACTTTTCAACTGTGGTTTTCAACCACATGGAGGTCTTTAGATTTTTACCACAAATCCCAGTTTACTATTTATACTCAACTCCCTCTTCTGGTAAAGTAATTAAGGCATGATGGTAGAGGCTGCTGCTGTGGCTGCAGCACGTTCCCTCGTGTCTGAGATGCATGGTGATGTCGCCTGTTCTCTGGGAGGTTTGGGTATCCGAGCTGGAGTTTGGACCCATGTTGGGGGAAGAAGCCAGTAGAAGTGATGGTGTTAAATTCAGTGCAGGGTGAAGGCCAGCCCCTTCTCATTTGCCATCCCACAGCTGCTCCCTACAGAATGCTTTTCTTTCCTTTCACTGCCTCTCCTCTGTCCTCTCCAGACGCTTGTGTCCCCCTTGGCAATTTTGCTCGCCACCTTCATGGCACTTGGGTCTGTCGAGTGCCGTAAGGTGAGCTGAGGACTTCAGATATTAATGATCAGTGAATTTCCCTGTGCAAACAAACCCATAAATCCACAGTGCACGAGCAGGGTTGGCACACTTCAGCACGGAGCTGCTTTTGTTCCTGAGGTGCCCATCAAAAACGCAGCGTGTACTCTTCCTTCTCTGGGCTCTTTCATCTTCTGAGAGTGAACTATGGACCTGAAGTATTTTATTCTGGCATCCACAGAATTTACAATGCCTGTTTTGAAGTAGTCTTCCTGATAAGATGCATTGAGAAAACAAGGAAATAAAAGTAGACAAGGTGTACTTAGTTCAAGCATTATTCCTCACAGGCTATGAGGCTGATGCATTTTCCAGCTCTCAGAATAGCACTATTATCCCTTTAAGGAACTTTAGAACAGAAGATGTCTGAGGCCCATCTAGGTCAATCCCCTCTAAATCTTCAGACATTATGGGATTGCTTTTAAAATATGCAAAATGTAACAAACACTTTCAAAAGCATTAGAAACTTACCAGAAGGCCTTAGAGAAGGTCTTTCTAGAAGCCTGTGCTTCAAAAATATCTGTATCAGTCCTTTCTTCTTCATGTCACCGGCTGCAGTCAAGCTACTGCATAGAGTGGTGTGGAATTACAGGTTAAAATCAGACCAAGAATCTACGTGGTGGATTCCATGTTATCATAGAATAGCCACAGGACACTCGTTTCTGTCTTCCACACCACTATCTTCTTAATGCTGCGAATGGTGTGTTAATTACAGACAGAATAACGTGGTCTCTTCAGCCATTAGCACGCTGCAGTTTGCAATTTCAGTGCCCAGATCGAGTCACGTGTCAGCAGGAACGACGAGCTGTAGCAGCACCATCAAATGCAGCAGCTAGCAAGGAGATTGGGAAGGCTTTATGCTGCTTGGAGCATGCTTCAGTGTTTTGTCAGACTTGTTCTGAGGCGTCCCTGCCGTGGGTATGACACAGATGCTGCCTTTACAGCCTCGGTTCCTGCTGGTCTCGTGGAAAGTGGATTTTTGCCATAGATCTTCCCATATTCTGCTCTCCACGGTCCATGCTCACATATTTCCTTCAGCTAACACATCTATTTAAGGCTTTTCTATTTCCTTTCATCTTTATTTCCCTCTTTTTGATTACAATTACCATTTTATTTCTTGTGCTTGGACCTACACCTTAGAAATTAGTCCTATGGTTTCCTCAAGGTTTGTTTATCTCCTGCAAAATACTAAATGCTCCTTTCCAGAGAGTACTGAGCAGGGCAAGACTGCAGAGGAGATTGTCTCCTATCTCATTCTCTCTTTGGTATATTTGCTCTTTAATTTCTGGACAGGCTGGTTCCAGCTCTATGCCCCTATGTCTTCTGTCTGGAAGTCTTAAGGGAAGCTTCTAGGCAAATGTACATTCAGTACAAAGCTCTATCAACTTGATGTTGATGCTCACAGCACAGGGAATAGGGAAGAGTGTAAAGCCTTCATTTGACACCAGGCAGGCTCACACAGAACACACAATGAACCTTCTGTTTCCTCTGAAGTGTTTCTTCCAATGCTCACCTCTGACCTTGGTTCCTCTCTGGTTCCCACTGGGAACCTTATGTGCAAAGCCTCAAATGAGCCCTTGGAAAGGTGCAGGACACTGTGTTTCTGGCAGATGATGAGACGATGGGACACACAGCAGGCTGGCTATAGGCACCCAGGTGTTGAGGTGCACAGCCTGGTACACTCAGTGATGCTGCAGAACCTGTGCTGTGGGAGCAGCACTGACACAGTCCCTATGGTATGGCTACAGACATGGTAACTATCTCAAGCTAGTCAGCCTTGCATGTCCTTAGCCATCTCCATAAGGTGGAGTCTATTGGCCAATTTTCCTCTTCTTCTTTCAGGTATGACAACTAGATTTTTCCCGTCTCATAGTACCTAACTCACTTCCATCGTGCATGTGTGGCATTTTGGCCTGGATATCCAAAAAGGAAGAATTCTGAGTCACTGCTCTCTATGATTACTTCACAGCTGCAGTCAGCCCTCTCTCTGAGGGCTGAGTACTAAGGCTCTCTGAGGCTCTAAGTACTGCTCAGGAAGAACAGGTGTAGAGAAAACACTGATGAATGCACAGATTAGTCAGAAGCGTTTAGATATGTCTGATAAATCTAGCTTTGATTTCCATGCTGGCTACACACAATTAAACAGATTAAATTAGGCTGCACTGATCTCTGGGCTGCCACACCAGACTGCTTCAGATACCCAAGCTTGCTTGTTTAAAGTTAGTTCAGAAACTTCTACAGGCCATTGTGTTTTTCAGTCTGCAGTGCATTGCCACAGACTGATAATATTGTCCCTGTGAATAAAACCACACACAATCCCTGCTCTTCACTACAGTGAGTTTAGAAAGTGTTTAAACTGTACACAGGAGCAGAGCATGACATGGTTAGCATCATCTTCTCTCCCAGTGAGGAACATTCCCTGCTGTCATAGCTTCCCTGAAGCCAGCATGGTTCTGGCTAACATGAAATCAACCCCAGATCCAAGACATCCTTATGCAAAAGTCTTTCTATGAATGCTAAATGATGCTCTGGAATTAAAATGTCTGTGAAATGCAGCTAAGCTCTGGTAACAGCAATTGCTCTGGTGGTTCTGACAGCCTGGGCTAAGTGCCCTGCCTGTGTCAGGCACCGGGCTGATGCATCAGCCCAGTCCTGGTGCAAGCAGGCTCAGAATGGCCAAAGGCTGCTCCAGGTGTCTCAGTGATGTACCTTTCTAGAGTATGGAAATGTTGTCAAAGACACCTTTCTGCCATGTGAGACCCATCAGCTTTAATGTGCTTTCCAACACAGGCTGATGCAAGCTCTTGATATCTTAGTTTACAGGCTTGGCAGCGTGAGTTGACTGGTTGGGCTTGTTGATCTTAAAGGTCTTTTCCAATCATAACGATTCTGTGATTCTCTGACTAATTTACAGTTTGGTTTATTGGAGACTATGACAGTTAAGGCAAATCCTCACAGGCTCTTCAAAGAACTCCCTGTGCAAGACTCGCTCTCTGCTGCTGGGAAGTACAGAGCAAGGAAAAAGCTGCACAAAGTATGATGCCAAATCCTCTTTCACTCATCCAGGTTGATCTTGGCCATTGTTGAAGCCCATCCAATGACCCAAAGTTCTCAGGCCTCCTATGCTCCTCCTCCAGCCAAAAAACAAAGAAATACAGTGTTTAAAGATGTGGAACAGAAATAGATTTGGTGGCTTTCTCAATTGAAAAGCATGTTTGCTATAGTTTCAGTCCCATCTCTCTCACCAGATCAAAATGAAGCCTGTTGTTATGTAGCCAGGGCTCATTTAACTGGGCTGAAAGCAAAGTTGTGTTTTCCCCTCACAGTGTGTCTGCTATGTGTAAATTTATATTCTGGAAACCTCCTGGATATTCTTCACCAAAAACAAGAAAAAAAGAGGAAAGGTGTAATCAAAATGACGGCTCAAAATGAGCCTGCTGGCTGACATGGATGTGTACAGTTAATACGTGTCTATATCCTCTTATTCTAGTCACACAGTGTGTTTTCCCCCCTTTTCTGGTTTCAGAAAGAGAAAGGAAGCAGAGACACACACAAAGAAAGAAGTGCCCAGCGTTCAGAGAGCACCTGTCCTCCCAGAGTGACGGCTACCCGTTGTGTCAGCGCCAGCTGAGCCTCTGCCATCACTTGTTATTTAGGCAAAGGTGGGCCTGATGTGTTTGCACTGCCTCACGTTGTTGATCTCTTTCAAGAAGTCGATGCAAGGTTTGCGTTTGCTTTTACTTGTCTGAGTGGTTTTCCCATTATCATCTTCACCTTTTTTCTCGGTGTGAGGTTGGATTTCTGGCGTGGTTATATCCATCCACACGAAAGTTAGAGCTTGATACATTTGAGGAGGGAACGAATCTTAATCATTGATGATAGTACAACATTCTGAGTGGGTCTTAAAAATGCCAAAAGTGACACGTAGATCTCTTCCTCTCTCTTCTCCCTTCCCAGTTTTTTGGTCAGTGTTGCCTTCTGATGCCTGTATAGATGTGTATTTGATAATATGTGGTAGCTACACTTCATGGATGGAAGATACTGGAAAACAGCACCACTTCATGTTCAAGCAGCTCCAATGCTTCTAAGCACCTTTTATTTCCGTGAAAAATACCTGGTGTGTCCACAACATGAATTGGCAAGTTTTTAAAGTGCCATTTGAATGTCAAATGAGAGAGATTAAAAGTGTGTGGTCTTTTTAGGATGGGCACAGTGCTCACAGCATATGGACAAATACCTCATACAATGTTAATTGAGTAATAACCACCTGGAAGTACAACCTCTACTAGCGTAAGTGGTATCTAGAAAGCCCTGTTATTGTAGAAGGTGCTGAACAGCTAGCCTGGGTGGGATGTATTCCTTGTGCTCCTTTGAATTTACCAGAGCAATACATAGAGTAGAATCACAGAATGGTTTCAGCTGGAAGAGCCCTTTAAGCTCATGGAGTGCAGCCTTTGTCCCAGCCCTATCAACCACCAGCCCATTGCCCTCAGTGCAACACCCACCTGTCTCTCGCTTTGGATAAGCTGTATTGTTGCTGCCTTCTCATTTTTCAGCCTATAGCAGCATTGCCTGTGCACGTGTATAAATATTGGTATCTAGGATAGATGTTAAGTATGCATTAATATTTGTTAATTCATCCAGTTTTGTGGTATTATGCCTTGTAATTAGTTGAGACAGGTTTCGACTCTAAATCAATTCCCAAACAAAAAATAATTGAGGGTACTTAAAAACTAGTTGGAAGTGGCTGATCAGACTCTCCAATTAATTAGGGGGAAAAAAAAAATCAAAGGCAAGATGGAGCATGTGTTGCAGAATCACAAGTGACTGCACCAAATAAGCTCAAATCAACAAAAAGCTAATAAGTAATCACATAATTACCTACAATGTACTCTTGAAAGACAAGAGGAGCACGAAGTATCTGCTGCTTCCAAAACAGAGGGAAGCGAAACAGGGGAAGATGCTCAACTGTTTCCCCATCAGCAGTGAAGTAAGCCTTCTGCATGGATGTGGGGACACAGCAGAAAGTGTTGTAAGTATACACATATGTTAATTACAAAAATAATTCACTCTTAATTCTTGTCTTGCATGAAAATGAAGCTGGGCAAAAGAACGTCTAGCTGGAGATGGCAATTCTTGCTGCATGTACAGGAGGGTGAAGGGGATCGTAGTTCAGTCCAGACTGAAGTAAAGACACTGGTTTTGTTGAATGCCAGAACTCACTGCAGTCTTGAAGAAAATTAGAGCTTTATCACTGAGATTAAAGCCCAGGGTCATCTGGATGTAGAACAAAGAAGGAGAGTGTTCAACCTGAGAAAGAACGAGCCTGCAAAGCTTTCAGGGAATAAACACCCATCACCCCATTTTAACAAACCGCCTGCTCATAAAGAAACCTCTCTCGTTTTTATTTGACTGGTTAACAACCAGACATCAAGAGACAGTAGCTCTAAGTCCCAAATATAAAACGCAGATCTATCTCCTGTCTGAACGTCCTATTCCATACAAGGAGGAAATCAGATCCCCGCTGAAGCGTGGGGACAGGGAGGAGAAACGCGCTTTTGCTTCACCACATTAGCAAACGCGCACCCCACTGCCTGTAAAGATTCCCAGTGTGGTTAAGCAGCTCTGTTTCTGAAAACCCTAACAGAAACAATCTTTTGAAATCTCAACAACATGACAGAGGGTAAAAAATTAATTATAGACACATGGTTTTCCCTTTCTCTCCCCCCCCCCCCCCCCCCATCCTCACTGGTCTCTAATAGACAACATTCCTCAAGCAGAAGAAAAATGGTTTTGTTTCCATGGCAGCAATATCCACTCGTCTCCTTTCTGCCACAAACCACACTTCCGGAGCCTATTTAGGAAAACTGAAACGTTGGTAACTCGGAATGATAAAGCCAAGTGCTGTAAATTTTCATCTAAGTAAATATTTGTGCTTGGTCTTGTATCCACTGGCTTTGAAAATCTTCAAGGTCAGGGTATTTGTTTGCTGTGCTGATAACATTCCCGTTAAACACTTAGTCCTGTTCACGTTGAGAAGTCTTATTTAAACGTGTCTGGAATGTTGCCGATGCTGTCCTAAAAGAACTGGGATAATTAAAGCGGGATGCAGCACTGCATCGCCTTCCTCAGAGCAGCAAAGCATGCCACTAGCAGCACTTACCTAAGGCGACTGGTGTACACAGCGCACGAGAATGCATGCTGGAAGGGTCAAGTCTTTAATTTATAAGTGGCTTGAGGGTGTCTCCTCTGGAGAGCGCTAACAGTGCCGCCAAAGTTCAGCAGCAGTCTGTGCAGAAAACAGTCGAACTGATCTGCTCAGGCTCTGCTTGCTTCTTTTCCTCGGTGCAAACCTCTCGGCTATGGATTCAGTCTCTTGTCTGTTGGGCTTGTTTCTCTCTGAATAAATTCTTTACACTCACCAGGCCAGACTCTCAGGCCTTGGCTCCAGAAACATTTACTTGTAGACAAGGAAAAGATTTTAACAAGAGAACCTGAGACCCGCCACTGACAGAATATACACTGTGGTAGAACTTGGCTGTGTGAAGCTGTGTATAGATGCCAAGCCTCAGCATCAAAACAGAAATGAAGTGTTTTTATTGGAGCCCTTTCAACCCAAAGCAAAATATGGTGTTTTGATTTGTTTATGGTTTTTTTTTTTTTGAATGGGAATAACCCCCCTCCTCCCCACCCACAGTGTTGTCACATTTCAAATATCACAGGAAACATTCACTGACCCTATTTTCTCATTTAAAAAAAAAAATGCGGACAAAAATGATGTCTCCACCGTTTCTCTCTGTAACTTTGATAAAGTGAACAGACAAACCATAAACTCTTGAAAGGGCTAGAAATTAAGACACTGAAATGACGCCTGTGATGTTGCAGCCCTTCTGCCTGCACAGTGTTTGAGTCTGTGGTGCATCCGGAGCACAGCGCGTGCACCTCGTTGCACAAGCAGCCTGCGTTTTGGAGGACTCTGTCAGCAGACTGATTAACTCATCTACAGGTGCAAGGTGCTGAAGGAAACCCACGAGGCTTTTATGAATGTATCTGACCCTGTCAGCTTTGTGCTGAAGTGTGGCAGCCCTGGAAGCATCGTGGGTGCTGCAGTTAAGCCGGTTAGGCAGATAAGCGGTGGCAGGTAAATGGGGAAGACAGAATTTTCTCACCTCTCATCAGCCCTTTTCACCTAAGAGGTTTATTTCATTTCTCTTTTCTTTACTTTACTTGTTCTTATATAAAAGACATCTTGGTTAGCAACTCCAGTACGGACTTCCAATTAACCACCATCTAAGAATGCTACAGCACCTTGCTCAGATGAGATAAAGGATCATCTAAGTTGAAACAAGAAAGCACAATTGTTCTGTTCCAGGCTGCCCCTTGCAGCAGTCAGCTTTTTACAGGCAGATGCTCTGCATCTTAAGAGGTCCAAACTGTCTCTAAAGTTGGGCATAAAGGAAAAACACTACAGTACATGGGTTTATCCTAACAAGGACCGTGATAGCTTTTGCATGCACAGCTCGTGACGTCGAGCTATTAATGCCTCTCTGAGAATAAACCCATCTCTAACTGTTGCCAGGATCAGGATCCTTGTTAGGATTTGTCTTTATTACCACAAAAGCTGTGTTTTACCTCAGGGTACTATGTATTTCAGGTAGCCTGAGGTAAAAGCACAAGTCAAGGCAATGCAGAAGGTAATCTTGCACAAGGGTGCAGATTTTGTCTCCACTGTGTTTTTAGCTTACGATGCCTGATGTATGGTAGATACCCTGAGGTGAAAAGGGAAGTTTTGCTGGCAGGGAGTTTGAGGCCTCTTTCTTATTTCTCTTTTTTTTCAGAGAAATGGCAGAAGCACTGCTCATCCTCCTTGCTGCAGTCCTTTACACGTGTCCATTTTGTGATTATTTAATGCTTAGTGCTGAAAACGAATCGGTGAGAACAAATTACCGGGGGTGCAACATGATGGATGCAAAAACCTCACCTTTGAGTTGAGGCACCGAATGAGGAATTGCAATTGGGTTTTATTGCAAGGCATAAAACCCCCCTGAAAAGTGAAGGTTTGTAATGGAAAGGCTATTGCTGACACAACCTTAACTCGAACATCGCCAGCGGTCACACTATCACTTTACGCAGCGATTTAATGGCCAGCTTTTTTGCCTTGCCAGTGGGAACACAGCCAGGCGAGGTGATTGGGTTTGCATGCCATAAAGCTCAACCTTGGAATGCTCTGATGCAAAAGCACTCGTTCTTCATTAGCCAAATTTGAAATGATGGCCTGAAAAATTGAAGCACGTCACCTGGATGTTGTGTTTGCACTGATGCTGGGTAGATGGAACTGTCACCTCACCTCCGCAGCTTAACTGACTTAATGAGAAGACAGAGCACTTTAGGTGGTCTGTGATGGGCAACTGCAGTGTCAGTCACAGTTTGCAATTGGCCTTTCTTACCTGCTGGTGAGCCATGTGCAGCAGAGCCTGGCCCACAGGAGCTGCAGCCTCTTACAGCCCAGGCAGTGCTCCTCAGCCTGTTTCACTGAGCCATCAGACCTAAAGTGCTTCCTTTTGTAAAGCTGATATGATATTACATTGTGAAATGTTTTAGATGGAAAAGAATGCCATGATTTACGTCAGTTTATAACCAACATAAAAGATAAACTGAATAGATGTATGAGGACTGGTTTTATGCATTTATACACACACACACACACACATATACATACATATTGTATAACAAGTGTTAAGCAATGAGCAGACCTAAGTGCACTGGTCTGGTTTTGTTTTAGCAAAGAGTTGTTATAGTGGCAGTTTTTTGACGTGGTTTAAAAGTCTGAGTTTATTGAAACAACTGAACATTCCACCTCTATCAGCATGATTTTCATTTGCCTTGACTCTCAATGAAAATCTCAGAGAAATGGACATTTCAGTTTAAGTGTGTGTTTCTGTCTGTCCAGCACCTCACACACTTGTCTCTCTGACACTACTGGCCATGCAGCGTGATGAATGGCAGCCCCAGGCTCTCACAGCCCTGCAGAGCTGTCCTCTGCCCAGCCACACCTATCACTTGATAAGCTATAATGCTCCCTAGCCAGGACCCTTGAAATAAATCCATCACAGGGAGTGGAGGGCATCTTGGAGCTGTGATTTTTTTTCTTTCTAGCATCACTTTTTTTTCTGTTGTATCCAGTGACAGGATGAGGAATAATGGAATAAAACTGGAACACAAAAAGTTCCTTAAGGAAAAACTGTATCAGTATTGGGATAAAGGAGTCTTGTCACGGTCTGCCTAGGGAAGGTGTGGAGACTCTTTCTCTAGAGGTCTTCAAAACCCACCTGGACACATTCCTGTGTGACAAGATCTAGGTGGGACCTGCTTTGGCAGGGGATTGGAGTGGATGCTCTCTGAAGATCCCTTCCAGCCCCTACCATGCTGTGATTCTGTGACTCTATGAGTTGTTTTTAAAGACTTTGGAAATGTCTGGGATGATATCAGAGTGTTTACATCAAAGACACATAAGTTGAGGTGCCTATATGCCCAAAGTCTGAAACTGCCTGAGAAGTGGGTGGGTAAAACAGACTTTTAAACTTCCTATTGGCTATTCCTACTGGCTTAACCGATGCTTGAATTTTGGAGAGAAAGTTGTTCTAGGTGTGTGATCTGTAGCTGTTCATGGGCAGAGAGGTGCAAGAGGACAGCAGAAGCTTAATCCTGCTGCATATTACAGGCTTTGACTGCATCCTTCAGGGACGCCCTGCTCCCACCCCTGCCAGCCTTGCAACCTGAGGTATGTGAGTGTGCATCAGTAAGTGCTGGCAAGGATTCACAGCCACCATGCACGTCCACCTTGATATGCTAGCAACGATTCATCTTTCCTTCTTTTTCATTCAGCAAGAATCCCAGTGTGGATTAAGACTGAAAGACTTCCTAAAAGTGAAAATAAGAATGAAAATAATACAAACTTGAGTCTGTATTGATTTCTTTTTCCCTGCCAAGTACATATAAGTTGAGCTTTAGCTGTATTTATGCAAATACAGCTTATACATAAAAGCTTTTTTCTTAGTCCTAATTGTGACAATCCCCTTGACTTGCTCAATCCACAGTGAGAGATGTTGCTGCTTTTCATAACTGAGATACTTTGAGTTATCTTGGAAATCTCGAGCTGCCTTCTGCTTGATGCTCTGTGCTGTAGCTCTGCTCAGGCTCAGTTGTTGCTTAAACTTCTTTTACACTCTATTCAACATGACAAGCAAATCAATCTTTTAAATCCAGGTGCTGATGAAACTCCACATTTTATAAAGTGTGGCCATGAGAGTATGAACCCAATAGATGTCTTTCAAGTCTATTCAGTGTCACTTTATGCTTCTTTACTAGCATTTCTGTAAGTGCCCAATACTAGCCTATCTGGGTCTGTTAAACACAAATAACCAGATCAAGCCATCCTTCTTATAATGATAAGGCTCTGTGACATACTTTTTATGGCTTCTCTCACCTCTATGTATATACATAGACATGCAAACATACTTTGCACTTGAGAGCTGTCAGGTGTTTGTATATGTGTGTGTATATATATAGATATATACACACACTACCAGGAATAACCAGATTTTATGTAGTGAGGAGCTGTGAATGAGATGATGTGATCAATAATTATTTACAGTTAGATGACTGAAAACCATTTTACACAATCACAGAATCTCAAAGGTTGGAAGGGACCTGGAAAGCTCACTCAGTGCAACCCCCCTGCCAGAGCAGCAGCACCTAGAGCAGGGCACACAGGAACTCATCCAGCTGGGTTGGAATGTCTCCAGAGAAGGAGCCTCCACAGCCCATCTGGGCAGCCCCTGCCAGTTCTCCCTCACCTCGACAGGGAANCTGTGGCTCCGCACTAAACTTTCTCCAACAGCTACCTATCCTACTTCATAGCAGCAAAGGGTGACATAAATTTATCACCTTGCATGAGAATTTCGGCACCTGACTGTCATTAACACCAAAACCTCCATGATTGGTGAAGCAACTTGCCATGATGGTTTATAAGGAAGGCAGCTGGGTTATCTCTTCAATAGTGATTCCTGAGATGCTTTCACTCTCCTGATGAAGCAGTGTGTGAAGCTTTGCTTCTGGAGGACTCCATACTTTGCAGTGAGTGCTTGCTTAATCTTCAAGATGTAGGATAGGATGCTATCTCATGACAGCCTATTTCAGGGGGGCTGTGTAGTACAAGGTGTCAAAAATGCTTCATTATTTTAGGTGTGTGGCTGTGGGGCATTCAACAAAGCATTAAAATTAGATTTTCTGAGAATTAGGCACTTCCAAGGCATCACAAATTGTACGCTGAAAGCACCCTGTGTATCGTCAGTTACTTCTGCAAACCATGGTCTGAGGGTTTGCTCAGTGTTCTTTCTGTGTACGGTTGGCCAGATTTCATGATCAGCTGTGGACTGCGTACAATGAACAGCAGAGCTGAGTCCCTTGGGTCTGGAAGTGCTTCCTCAAGAAGATCTGTGTATATGGAAAACCTGTCCCTCTGAATGTTATTAGCAATGGTTCTGGATTGAACCATGTGGTGTGGCTTGAGATGAACAGGAAGGAAATAATCCTGGAAATCTGTGTTGTTTTGAAACAGAGGGAATTAAAATTTCAGCACAAAACATCCACACCCCCACCAGTGACCTTTTGCTCTGGTCTTCACCTGTTCCACTTATTCTAACAAACACCTGAGGTTCATTGCTTGGTGTTGGTATTTTATGATGACTTCTTATTCTCTCTGTCTTTACTTATAGGTGTCAATTGAACCCATTCTTCCCCTGTTCTATTTCTCTTCATCCAAGCAGCAAATGTGTTGATCTTGTATTTCTGAGAGTCATAGGAGGAAAAAAAAGTGCCATGCTGGATGAATGTATTCTCATGGCTCAAATGTTTTTGAGAAGGATCAAGAGAGAGAACCAAGGGACTTTTTCATTGTATGCCTTTACATAAAGGAACAATCCTTCTTGAGAGAGTGACAGCCTCAATTTTAGGACAACACTTGAAAGGTTTCAGATCTTCAGCTTAATGGATAAGAATGCTTTCTTGCCAATTGGTGAATGTAGGGAACGACAAACTCCGCTCGGCTTCGAGGTCTGTTGAGTTTCATTCTGCAAATAGCTCCCACCAGAAAGTGTCTCGTGTACGGTAAGGTTTTGGATTTTGTTTATTCTCCATTAGCCCTTCAGCCAATGAGAGCTTCTGTTGTCCTGTTTTTCATGCCTGACTGATATCTGAAGTTCAGATGAGCTGATTTTTACAGTGACTTCCAGCCAAAGCCATGGGAGCTGTGTGGTCCTCTTATGGTTTAGTTTATAATTTCTTCCTTTGTTTATTTTTTTAATTTACATTTTTATTGCATTTTTATGAAGAAAGATGAAACATGAACAGGCAACACACAGAACACAGTGTTTTACCACATTATGGAGTATTTACCATAGGAACAATAGGCACTTTCTCATAGTTTAGAGTGAAGTCAGTAGCCAGCTCAACACCTGCCAGCACTGGGTTTTAACCAACCCAGTAAATCAGGGTTATTTCTCCTTTCCAAGAACGATTCACTGCATGGTTATTTTCACTAAATAAGTAAAATTGTTCCTGAATTGTTGCCAATAGCAAAGTTCAGACTACTGCTTCTTCTGGTTTTGATCTAATGCTCTGCTTTTTGTGAACCACCAGAATCCTCCTCTGAAAATCAATAATGTACTGTTTTCCCCATTTATTTATTCCACTGGGTGAAACTCTTTAACAAAACATGTCTATTGCTGAGGCTTCAAATGTGGAAAACAGTGCTGTTAGGTCACTAAAATCTGTGACACAAGAGGAGATAGAGGACAAGTTAATTCTTCCACAGGGTCTAGCTGACTTCAGACTTTTCCAATCTCTTCCTTATGGTAGTGTGAGAAGGACAGAAATCAGCATAGACAAAACTGAGCTAATGGCAATGAACCTGTGAAGAGTGGTGCTATCCTAAACTTATAATGTTAACACTGCAGTTCAGCAGATTCTTTTGGATACTAAACACTGCAGATGATGAAGTACTGTTTCCTTTTGCAATAAGTTATTGAAAATGGTGAAGGGATTGGAATATAACACTTGGTAGAAAGGCTTCTGATGTAACGTATCTGTGGTAGTTACATACTCTCAGGTTGTTCTTATCCATGTGCTTGTAATCTCCTGCAAGTTTGTCAGACCCAATAATGCAGCTCCCAAAGATGCTTACACTCAGTGTGTGCTTAATTAGAGGGATATCTGAAAAGGGCTTCAACCTAATGCTTCACAGAGAGGTCATCAGGAGGTTTCAGATCGGTTTCTGTTGTAAAATTCTGTTGTTATACTTTCATTAATTGCTATAACATTCACCTTTACGGCATAGATTTCCATGCTTGAGAGAGTATTTGGATTCAGCGGAATCCTTTCAGCTGCCTTTGGGTCATAAAAGAATCCTGTTTAAATACACCAAGTAAATCCTACTTTCTTGCCCAGATAGGAGGAAAGGGAAATGTTACAAATCCAATGAAGTTTTAGACTCTGAATTGTTCGAGTACAATAGCTCATAATGAGCTGCTGAATCAGTCTGAAAAGATTTAAGGAAGTGTTCACATCATCCAATCTTAGGCAGTGGATATGATCAACCTGTTACCCAAACACTTCCTATCGTCAGGCTCTCCAGAGAGCTGGTCTGAAACACCTCTTGGGGGGGAAAAAGTGTTTCTCTCTCCACTTGCTACTGGCAAGAATATAAGGAGAACAGTTGTATAAATCAGATGGCTAAAGGTGGGCGGTAGGAATACCCTTCTTCATCAGAGGGCAGAGATGCCGTCAGTGTTTAAAAAGTGTGCCCTACTATGTGCATGAAGTGCAGTGATCCTTTCCCACGGTCTCACAGAGAATCATGTAGCGTGCCAGAATGATGTGGGGAATCCAGAGCTTAGCATTTAGGCTGCTGGATTCAACAGCATATTGCAGCTCATAAAGGCTGTTCATTTATAGCTGTTCAGATACATTCACAAAGTAAATATATCTTCTTTTTTTTCTTGAGGGGTGCTCATCAAAGATGAGTTTGCCAGCTAAACTAAGGAGCTCAACTCTCCTCATCATATCACCTATGGTTGCAGTGCTTACTTGCCATCCTATCCTGGAGGAGTAGTTCTACAGCCTTGTATTTATTTTGAGGGTTTCTGCAGCTTTGGTATCTTTTTAACCCCCTTTTTTCAACCCCATTAGACACCATTCGTTGTTTCTCAGTCACTGACTTATGTTTGTCACAGATTTGGTTTGTGATGAACACATGGAGATGCTGTTGGGCTCCATTTTTGCTGAAGAAACTTGAAAGGCAACAGCAATGCAACTCTGGTGCTTAAAAACAGCCTGCAGAGTACTCAGGGATAAGAATTAACACAGCAAGGGTTTTCAGCCACCGTTTCTGTCAGGAGGCAAGAAATCCTGACTGAACTAATTACTGGTTTTAGTCTCGCACTGTTGTTTTACCTTCATATTATTTTCTTTGGAAATATTTGATTGTTACTTCTTGTTCAATGTAGAGACGTTGATTTCCAGCTGAATGTAAACCACACGTTGAACCTACATGTCAAGTGGTCAGTATGATGTTTATCATTCAAACGTCAGATGCCATTTCTTGTTTATGGTCTGATGCTTTCCCTGGCTCTTTGTGTCAAAATGCTGTGGAGGGAAATGGAAACTTTATTACATTCCAGTTGTGTTTAATTGCAGGAAACGCACCTTTTAATGCATAATGTTAATGAAATGATTTAAAATTCACTGGTGACGTGTTTTCAGATGATATTTTGTTGTTTGAGCTGATCTATTAGTGAGGAAGTGTTCACTGGAGTTAGAGAATTACACGAGTTTCCTATGGTCACAATTTCCATGAGACTTTAAAACCAGGAGCTTTTAGCCTTTCGTGGTTTGATTTTTGTTTGTAGACTGGATGAGGGACACAAACTATTAGCTTTCAGTCCCACTTTGTTTTTATACTTTGAAGGAGGTGGATTCTCTGTAAAGCTGCTAAACCAGAATGAAGGGAATAAAAAACGCATCTTTCAGCACTTCTTGGGGGAAAAAAAAAAAAGTCCCACTGAATCAGCTGAACACTTCAGTCAGAGTTTTACACGTGATCTCACCTGATTCTCCCCATCAGTTCTCTGGTTTTCCCTGTTATAAAAACTTAGCTGCAAGTATGTTTTGACTGCATACTGTTTTAACTGATGAAAAATATTGCTGTGAGAGGACCAGCCTCAGTAATTATTGCAAATAACTTTTGAAACCTTTAATTCTTTTATGAGCTATTGAAATCCTTTCATTTAAATAACATTTTCTTGGATTCTGGCTTCTGAGCAGTACCCAAATGTGTCTAAAATCACAAGCTTTCTTTTTAATTTCTTCTCTAGAGAGTATAGACCAAAGCTGAATAACTTACTAGGACAGGTTTTGTGCTGAAGGTGTTTGAAAAGCAACTCGGAGAGAGCGAAGAGATTTTGCCACGATAGTGTAAGGTAACACCACAACTTCTCAAACATACAATCGAATTGGATTTAATGTGAAATCAACTGCATAGGATTGATTCCTACTGAAATCAAGGAGGCTTCAGAAAAGGGAAACAAGTAACTGCTTGAGTCAGGTGTGCCAAAACTCGTGCAAATAGTTCCTAGGCAGACAGTTAGATGAATGGAATGCTGTGTCAGGAAAGAACGCTTGTATATATTTTTTCCTTTTTGAATGCAGAGATTTGTACAGGAAATGCACTTCTTTTGGATGAACCAAGACCAAAAAGCAGAGTTTTAACTCTATGTATTTACTAATGGAGGTGTAGCTGTGAAAAACAAGGAAAGGTGCTCAACAGTTATCATCAGTTGTGTCTATATTCAAAGTTTTTAATGATTATAGTCTGAATATAGGGAAAATGCTGTAAAGATCTGTAAGTGGTTCCCCAGACTGGCTGGGGATTATGCCTCCTACAGCGTCTGTGTGTGTGTGTAAACCTGTCACAGTTGATTATGGTTGCAACTCTTCTCTTGCATCACAAGTGATTTTTTTTTTCAGGGAGGATGCAGTGCCAGTGTGCCACTAGATGTTGCTCTAAGACAGCCTCTAACAAAAGACAAACCCCCCCTAAAAACCGTGCAGTTGCTAATATTTGCATCCTTTGCTACAATTCTCTTTAAAAATAGCTCACAGATTAAACGGTAAGCTTTTGAAACAGGTTCAAATAGAAAAAAAACAGAGGAGAAAAAGCATGAGGGACTGCTGTTAAAACTTACAGTATCAGAGCTACTGCATTTCTGAGAGCAGAGCATGAATAAGAATGCTTTTTTTTTTTTTTTTTCCAGAAATCTTCGTATTACTTTTTTTTTAAGGCAGCCTTATCTAATTCTTGAAGTACTTTCTGGTAAATAAACTTAACCCCTTTAAAAAAGCAGAGTGTAAATTCCTTCAGTCTTCCTGTTCCAAAAATCTGAGGCTTGTGTCTGCTTGAGGTCAACGTTTAAATGTTTACTGGTCCTGACTGAAATACCATGGATGCTCTACAGTATTTAGCTGAACTTCATCTTGGTTTACAGGCAAGTTAAGCAGGAGAAAAAAAATGTTAATTAGGTCAATATATAAATAAATCTGCAGAGTTGTAGGAAGATGTTTGCACAGTGTCTGCTGAAGCAGGTGTGGTTTTTAGGCTGGGCTTGCAGTATTTCACTCGCAGAAACAAATAGATTAATAAAAAAAAACCCTTTGGAAAGTAGAGAATTTACTCTTAGGGGAATCAGTGAAGGTTGGGACCAAGGTCCTTGGTAAGATAATGCAGAACAGGAGGAGAGATGTGTGTGGAAGATTTCTGCAGGACAACAGGCTATGTCAGCAGAGACACAACTGGATCATCGCTGGGGTGAATACTCAGTTTTGCTTTGGCCCCCATTGAACCTTTCTGGTGTGTGCTCAGCTTTGAGTGCTCACGTTGTTTAGATTTGCAAAATGATCTCGTTTATACTTGATCCACCCGACTTGAACAACTCCCAGATACCAACAACATCAGAGACAGGCGTTTTGTTTTGAGGAAATGCTCGTTAGCTCGTTGGTTCAATATGAAGTGGGCACTGAAAGGTCATTAACCCTGTGAAACGGATTGCTGACGTTTCAAAAGCAGCAGCATGCACTCTTGTTTTTAGCTCTGTGCCGGGTCTGAAACGAATCAAGTCTTTGCTGGTAGCTTTGTTTCTGCTTTTGGAAGTGATGTATCCTACCAGGAAAGGGTTGAAATGAGTCTTCATTAGTTCATTTACACCCTACTCCTCTGCAAGACGGCAGCTTGACCTCCTTATAGCATCAGCGTCTGTTAAAAAAATGAAGTCAAGGGCTTACAAATAGGCAGTTTTAAAAAGAATTTCAGTGAAATGTAAGTATTTTCAAGCCCTTTACACAGTGCTGTCCACATATAGAAACACAAAACTCTCCATATCCGTTTTACAGTAGTTTTTCAACCTAAAGTACGCAGGAATACTGTAATCTGTATTAAGGCATTAAAATTACCTTCTACACATCTGCCTTTTCTTTCTTTTCCTTGCCACCCAGGCAGGAGCAGAGACGTGTGCACACACGGGAGCAGACACCAAGTTGGGAGCTAATAAAGACATCAGCCCCTGCGCTCTGTTATGAGCTGTGACACGTAACGGCAAGCACCCTGCCTTCTCCTGATATTGTCACTTACTGTAAGTGCTAGCTTTGCTTTGGCTTTTGTTAGCTGATGCATCAACACTCTGCACCCAGGAACTGATTCAATGAAGTCAATGGATTAGGCTCCCCTTCTAGGCAGCGAGGAAGCAGGAGCGCAGCATCTCTTTAGGGCCACAGTCCCGCAAAGCTTGCGCCGTTCTGCTTCCCAAAGCCTGATGGGCATGCTTGGTTTTGAAGGGTTAAAGGAGGCAAAGAGGAATGCTGAGGTTCTCAGCCCCTTGCAGGGCTTTTGTACCAGGGTTTTAGGTAAGGCAGCGTAGTGTCAGGACACGTGTCTCTTGAGAGCACTGCCAGCCGCGACAGCACGCAGGAGGAGGGAGAGGAGGGCTGCCTGTGAGCAAACCCAGCTGAGGGAGAATCATGCCCCATTTTCCAGAGAAGCTGTAAAAACCACCGAGGAGACTTCTCCATCTGCACAACTATTACACATCAAAGACGATGCCCTGTGTTTTCAGTAGATAGATGATATATAAAGCCACCGTGTTAGAGATTTATTTCTGGCTGGTAAAAATAGTTTTGTCTTCTTTTGGCCTGAGCTTTTTTGTTTCTGTGATTCAGTAACAGCGTCATTCTTTACAGACATAATGTGCATATTGCTGACATTGTTCCAAAAAACAGATGGCCCAGGGCCACCTTTGGGGAATTCTCTAAACGGAAGAATCAGAAATGATCATCTCACGCTGGGTGTTGAAGCGCTGTGTTTGCATGCTGAGAGTGCTGAAGGAGGGCCTGGAACAGTCCCTCTGCATGTATTTACACCGCAGACTATTGCTGCTTTGAGTTGTCAGCCTGGTGGTTCGCTCTTAAAAGCCTTCAGTGGGTATTTATACACCAGAGTTTGCATTGTAAAGGACCTGCAAAATGTGCACTGCTCACAGGGAGGAGACCAGCAGCCTCTCAGCATTGCTGCAGGAGCAAGGATGCAGTTTGGGTTCCTTCCATGATTCTCTCCTTGTGGCCACATGAGAAACACTGGGACCCTGTTTGATGGGAGATGCTTTCTCCCCTGAAATCTAAATGCAGCAGAAAGAGTCTTTGCTGCCACATGTTATCAGAATTACTGGGGATATTTTTTCCCCCTTCTTTTCTGCCTCCAAAGGAGAAGTGCTCCAGAGTGCACAAAGGCATAGGATGGATGGGGGATGGCATGGATTAGTCACATGGAAGGTACTGTGAAACAGCTTATAAAAAATACTTACAGACTCTCTTCCCTTCTTCTGTTGGGCAGGAAGGGAAGGGGAGGCAGCATTGGTTGGCTCTGCATGACAGAGGCTCAGTGATATATTCTGGAGGCTCCTGTGGAGCAGCCAGCCTGGGGCCAGTGGCCATGAGCCTCCTCATGATTCTGGGGTGGTTTTTCAACAGCACCAGTGCTAAAAATTCAATGGCATAATTTCTGCTAAGAATTGACATTTATTTTCATGTTTGAAGAATGGTTTGGTAGCTTCAGCACAAAGCTCGTTGGGAAATTAGGTAGTTTGACTTCACTGCTCTGCCCTCCCCAATTTGTGTGTGGCCTTGGTGGGACAGGCTGCTCTCGCAGACACAGTCATGCATCCATGGCATTGGCTGGTGAGACACAATCACACACAGACTCACATAAGCATTGTGAGTTGGAAAAGATCGAGTCCAACCCCTCACCTCACACTGCCAGGCCCATCACTACACTAAACCACGTCCCTCAGCACCTCATCTGTGTGTCTGTTGAGCATCTCCAGGGATGGGGACTCCACCAGCTCCCTGGGCAGCCCCTTCCAATGCTTCATAACCCTCTGGGTGAAAAAGTTCTTCCTAATATCTAATCTAAACCTCCTCTGATGCAACTTGAGCCCATTTCCTTGTGTCTTGTCATTCATTACTAGAGAGAAGAGACTGGCTCCCACATCACTACAACTCACCTTCAGGTGGTTGTAGAGAGTGATCATGTCTCCTCTCAGCCTCCTCCAGGCTGAACCTCCCCGGCTCCCTCAGCCACTCCTCATCAGACTTGTGCTCTGGACCCCTCCCCAGCTGTGTTGCCCATCTCTGGACATGCTTGAACACCTAAATGTCCTTCTTGTAGTGAGGTCCACAGGACTGGACACAGTATTTGAGGTGCAGCCTCACCAGTGTCAAGAACAGGGGGACAATCCCTACCCTGGTGATCACATTATTTCTGATAAAGTTGCCTGAGGCTATGCATCACTGGAGATAGAGTGGTGCATTCTTTCATGTTGTTTTAGAAACTCAAAATCCCAAGTTCACCCATCACTAGCAGTTTGTTTGACCTGCAAGAAGTTATTGTGTGCTGCAGGCAGCCGTCAGTGATGAAGAAGGATAGGCTCACCACGTAAACAAAGTAAATCCATCTCATTTTACATGGATGGCCAAACAGCCATCTTATGATAACTCTCAATCACTGCCAAAGCGAATCAACCTCAAACCACATGAGGAAAAGCAAGTTTCTTTCCAGTTTCTTCGGGGTCTGCATTGCAGAAGCCCGAAATCAGCTTGCAGATATGCTGCACTGGCATGTGCTGTAACCCACAGCTTCGTTGGTACCGATGTGTGTCCTGCATGCTGCTGCAATTCCTAACCACAGCGAGAGCATCCAAGTTTGACTGCAGACTTAGCCCTGACTTTACTGGCATTCTGGGTTTTTGTCACACTCACAAGGCAGATGTAAAAACAAAGCAGGATAAAAAGCTGTGTGCTTCACAGTTAATGCTACCCTCAGTTTGTGCTTTATTGGTGCTAGAAACCCATCCAGTTTAAGGTAAAATGAAACAAAAATAGCAAAATAAACAACTGGGGGGCATTTGGAGGGGAATGAAAGCTCTTTCTTGTTCCAAACACCTTCATTGTTCAGGAGCTTTAAGCGTACAGCAGCCTCAGACGTGATAGCCAATCCCAACAACACCTCTAGGGCAGCGGCAACCTGTGGGAAGAACAACAGAGGATTAAAACAGAGGTGCAATGCATATGCATGGAGTTATTTATTACAAGATAAATGATGTATTGACACAAGGAGTGACGCTGTAATTTGCTGTTGGAAACGCTGCACGAGCAAATCTCTCTCTTTCTGAAGGGCAAGCGCGGAGCGTTGGTCCCGCGTTTGCTGTTGTGGCATTGAGCCCATCAGCATGCAGGTGCAGCCTCTGGGTCTCACGCAATAAAACTGTCTCCTTTCGCTGTGTTTACAGACAATCCAGCAAGTTTGCAGGCCAAATGGCTCTGTGGATGTATGTGAGCCCACAAAGCAATGCATGAGACAGCACGCTGCTCGGGGAAGATCCCAGCGCAGCTAGCCAGAAGCTGCCAACAGTGGCATCAAAACCAATACAAATGGCATGAAGTTGTTTGTAACGCTGACCATCTCGGAAATTAATTGTAGGTAACGTTGCAGCCAATCGTTATCCTCCCCTCTCTCGTTTTATAGCAGCTGATCCATGGTTAATAGTGGCCAGCATCGTGCATTCAAGCTCCTGGTTTACTAAACAGAATGAGTTATTCTGCTTGGTGGGGAGCCAAGCACGCCTTTGCTGTGTGAAATGGGAAATCCTCCAGGAGCTGCAGGCACAGAGTGGACTCTCGTGACTCCACTTTGAGACTGAGCAGCAGATGAAATGCCACGGTGAGAGGGAGCCCTGGCTCCTACAGCTCTAGGGAGATGCCTTTTCCAGCGCTGTGAGGTCTAGGGGAAGGATTCTGTAGCTTTGTTGCTGAAAGGGTCTGTGCTCAGGTCTGGGACTCGCACATAGTTGCCCGGAAGCTGATGGTGGTATCCCTGTGCCCCAGCTCTCCAACAATTGCATAGGTGTAATGTCTCTCTTTCACATTCTTAGTCCTGCAAGGGATGAGCATTAAGCTAATGGTCTGGGCTTCTTCTATGTTTATAGGAGAGAGAGAAACATTCATCTCTAAGCTGCTTTTTAAATGGTTGAAGTTAGGTAAGGCAGTTCTAAGTGCTGCACCCTACTCTCCTGTTAAAATTGTCAGCCCTTAACCCAGGGACTGTCTTCTACCACCCTGACTTTTGCTGTGTGTCTAACACGGCAAAGTCCTCACTGCAGATGGAGCACCTGCAGATGCAATATCAGGAACTGATAGAAAGACCCTTAGAGCTGCTGACTGACGTTTCGTGCCTGACAACGTCACCTTATGCCCATATAAACAGGTGGGTAACAGAAAGCCTCTGGATATTTACCTAGCACAGGTTATGCAGTCAGTCTCAGACAAAAAGAAATATCATGCTCTGGCAGCTTAACAGGCTGCTGAGCAGTTCTTAATATCTCTGTGCTGATCTCATCTTCATCACCTTATGTATGCTGATGTGGACGGCGTGCACGCAAATGGGTGCCTTGGACTGATGCACAGGAGCTCACTAAGCCGCTGTTGCAATGTGCCTCAGTCCACAGACATCCCCAACGTTGGGGTTTTTTTAAACTTGGGTTTCATGCAGACATGGGGGATTTATCAAAACATGCTGTACAGCTACAGAGGTTTGCTAAGTGTGCAGCAAGAGTGGACGTGTAGGACACAAGGAGTAGAGCAGGGTGGCTGGCAGAAAAAGAAGTTTAGCGTCTGTTTGGTGGGTTTTCATGGATGGTTTGATAGGTAAAGGTTATCTGAAAAGTCAATACAAGTGAGCTCAGAAAACATAACATCAGTTAAGCCTCTTGACAGGTCCATTACAAAGCAGCAGCAGCAGCAGATTATTCAGAGCTGGCCAGCAAAATTCCATTGCTCCTGGAGGTAGAAATGCCTTGTCATACTCCTGGGCTGTTTTATGAACCTGTCGCTCTGCTCTCAGACGGCAGGAGCTGTTTTTGGCAAGGCAGGCAGTCCCTCTCGTCTCTGCAATGTGCCAGCTGAACACTCTTTGAAAGCAGGTGAACAAACATTGTTTGAAAATGGGATTTTTATGCTTGTAAAAGATGCCAACTTGAGACTAATGGAAACTCGGGTTCTTTGCTTACCTCTGGAGCTTGCACAGCCTGAGCATTGGCAATGCTCACAGCACCCACATCACTGTTTGTCAGCTCTCATTAGATAGAAGTCAGAACAAGAGGTACCTCAGGGTCCATTTCCATTCTCCTCAGCACAGATATTGCTGTTCTCTTGGCCTCCAAGCCAGTGCAACTCAGGCTCAGCCCCACGGGGCTTCTGCCTGTGAGGGTTTTGGGTTTTCAGATAACCTCTGAAGGCAAATGTGGTAGTTATGAACAAGAGAAACATGCAGGCTGTGTCAGGTTGAGAGATGTAAATGTGCTGCGCCTTGTGCAAGAAGAATGCACATCTACTTGAAGCAATGAGACAGTTCACAATGACATGTGCAACGCTGGATTCCTCCCATAAATTTCTGACCTTCACTCCCACCTGAGAAACCTCCTCCCTCAATACTGTGCAATGTGCTGCTTATTTCTGCTCCTGGCCTTATAGAGAGACGGTCTCTTCTTATGTCAGCATCATAACCCTTTGTCAAGTGAGTGTCTGATTAGGTCTGCTGAACTGTCAGAATGACACAGCAGATGACTTGCTCCTCAATGTCTCGAACGGCAGAGCTGAAAACCTGATTCACTGGAGTTGTCCTCTTGCCCAGGGAGGTTCCATTTAAAGAGGTTCTGTTCCTTCTGCTCCTGTTCCTCCCGTGTCACCTGAAACCTTTTCCTCTCCACATTCTTACTGCTGTCAGCTGAGCGTGGAAGCAAAGGACTGAGGAGAAGGCGATCACTCCTCACGTTCACATTGAGGGTCATAAACGGCACTCCAGCAGATTCCCTCAGACACTCTGCTTGTATTTCAGGCCATTAAGCTTTCAGCAGGAAGATTTGTGTTCCTCCCACTTCAGTCCTGTGACGGGTTCAAGTGCCAGATGTAATCGTTGTTAATTATATATTTAGGAGTCTTTATAAACGGATGGGATTACTGAGCAGAAACCCAGCTCAGGGAGGGCTGTAAAGTCTGCCCAGGAAGGAAAATCTTTATAAATAAGCATACACTGAAAGAAAGAGCAAGGTAACCACTGCCTCAAGCTATGAATCAGTGTGTTCCTGAGACGTTAAGGTCCTGAATCAGTAAAGTCTTCAGGAATATGCCTAACTTGAAGCGACGTTGACTTCGGTTATAGGTGTATCAGGAGCTTGCTCGGTCAGGACTTTCTTTCATGAATCAAAATAAATTCTTCTTACAGCTCATTTTTTTTTTTTTTTTTAGAGTCTGCTGTTGTGGCCTCTGTGCAGTTTGCAAACGTGGTGCTTAGAAGAGTATAAAATGTAAAGGAGAGAAAGCAAGGGTGGGAGTAAAGTTAGTAATAATCCTCCACTTATCAGCGTGGGAAACTGAAGCTTAAGGACACAATTTCATTTAGGGCCATACAAGCAGCATATGGCCCAGCCAGGAAGCAGATCAGGTCCCACCTAGATCAGAGGGCACAAGAACGTGTCCAGGTGGGTCTTGAAACCCTCCAAGTAAAGGAGCCTCCACACCCTCCCTGGACAGCCTGGGCCAGGGCTCCCTCACTCAAACACTGACATAGCTTTTTCTTACATTTAAGTGGAACTTTTTGTGTTACAGCTTCATCCCATCACCCCTTGTCCTGTCACTGCATATAATAGAAAAAAAGGATGTCCCAACCTCCTGACACCCACCATTGAGATATTTGTAACTGTTAATGAGATCCTCCCTCAGTCTCCTCCAGACTGAACAGCCCCAGTTCCCACGGTCTTTCCTCATACCTCAGATCTCAGTCTTCCAAGTCCTACTCTCTCTATTTAATCCCCCAGAGTGTATCCTATAGAAATTCGAGTCGTTCTGTCTCCTCCCTCCTTTAGACCTTCTGCTAACACCCCAGTAAGTGGGAGGGACAGCAAAGTTAGAGATAGCTAATACTTCACTTACTGGGGATAGGTGAATATAGCTTTCATTTAGAAACTGGAGTATGACATGCTTTTGAATGAGGTGTGATGTGGATTTTTGTACAAAAATCTTCACATTTCAAAGAAAAAGGTTGGNTTGTTAATTATATATTTAGGAGTCTTTATAAACGGATGGGATTACTGAGCAGAAACCCAGCTCAGGGAGGGCTGTAAAGTCTGCCCAGGAAGGAAAATCTTTATAAATAAGCATACACTGAAAGAAAGAGCAAGGTAACCACTGCCTCAAGCTATGAATCAGTGTGTTCCTGAGACGTTAAGGTCCTGAATCAGTAAAGTCTTTAGGAATATGCCTAACTTGAAGTGACGTTGACTTCGGTTATAGGTGTATCAGGAGCTTGCTTGGTCAGGACTTTCTTTCATGAATCAAAATAAATTCTTCTTACAGCTCATTTTTTTTTTTTTTTTAGAGTCTGCTGTTGTGGCCTCTGTGCAGTTTGCAAACGTGGTGCTTAGAAGAGTATAAAATGTAAAGGAGAGAAAGCAAGGGTGGGAGTAAAGTTAGTAATAATCCTCCACTTATCAGCGTGGGAAACTGAAGCTTAAGGACACAATTTCATTTAGGGCCATACAAGCAGCATATGGCCCAGCCAGGAAGCAGATCAGGTCCCACCTAGATCAGAGGGCACAAGAACGTGTCCAGGTGGGTCTTGAAACCCTCCAAGTAAAGGAGCCTCCACACCCTCCCTGGACAGCCTGGGCCAGGGCTCCCTCACTCAAACACTGACATAGCTTTTTCTTACATTTAAGTGGAACTTTTTGTGTTACAGCTTCATCCCATCACCCCTTGTCCTGTCACTGCATATAATAGAAAAAAAGGATGTCCCAACCTCCTGACACCCACCATTGAGATATTTGTAACTGTTAATGAGATCCTCCCTCAGTCTCCTTCAGACTGAACAGCCCCAGTTCCCACGGTCTTTCCTCATACCTCAGATCTCAGTCTTCCAAGTCCTACTCTCTCTATGTAATCCCCCAGAGTGTATCCTATAGAAATTCGAATCGTTCTGTCTCCTCCCTCCTTTAGACCTTCTGCTAACACCCCAGTAAGTGGGAGGGACAGCAAAGTTAGAGATAGCTAATACTTCACTTACTGGGGATAGGTGAATATAGCTTTCATTTAGAAACTGGAGTATGACATGCTTTTGAATGAGGTGTGATGTGGATTTTTGTACAAAAATCTTCACATTTCAAAGAAAAAGGTTGGGGTATTTTTTTTTTTTTTGCTCATTCTATGGTTCTGTGATTGGCTTATTCACTTGGATGAATGTAGCTGACAGTGTTTCTAACCAAGCGCTTTAGCCAGTCTATTGCAGCTCACTTCATAGTATGGGAATGCAAACAATGAGAAGCCGACTGCCAAAACTCAAGTAATTAAATGTAAGTAGAGCAGTTTAATAAAGAGAAAGAAAACACTGGGTGAGCTTTATGAAAGGGAAAAAGGTACCTTTACTTCAGCTGAAGGGCAGCAGTAACACAGACGCTGAGGGAATACGGGGGTTTTATGTGCTTATTCACTCAGCCATTCACAAAAGAAGTCGTTATCTTAGCAAATGCCACATCACATGATGATAATCAAGCTACTGTACTGCACCCCTGAGATACAAAACACCTTTGACTGAAAAGCAAAAGCACTTTTCTGAACAGTTAAGAGAAGAGCCTTTATGGTTCTGTGATGATGTGTCCACTTGTTTGTATTTTTATTCTTTTCCTAGCATTTAGGGCTGCTTTTGGACTCTTTTTATCGTCATGAAACATTCTGAGATGTTTCTACTGGCTTTTTGACAAAGTAGCTGCACAGTTATTGCAGAAACTTTCAGGATGCTCAGCTGAGGTGCATCTGACCACCTCAGCTCTGAATGATAAGCTTGCAACATGAAATGAATGGCAAAGATAAGTTTATGTGTTGTAACTCTCCCCTTTTCCATCCCTCCTGACTGCTAGCCAAGGGTCTCTTCGGCTTCTGGTAGGGAATCTCCATTTTATGAACAAAAGGGGTTACCAGGCTGTGGAAGAAGGAGCTGAGGAATGCTCAGAGGGTGTCGAAATTTGTGATGAGCAGCATTGGCTAGAAAAGCAGGAAGAGATGGGATGTCTTCAGGATGAGCAGCCCTGTGACTCTATTGGAAGTAATAGGTAGCCAGTTCTGTTTCACAGGCGTGGCAAGGTACCTTTGCTTGGTATTAGCCTTATCAGTGCCTCCTCTTCTCCATCCTCCACTCCTCTCCCCACCTTTTTTCTTCTGCTTTTTGCATTTTTTCAGGACAGATGAATACTGCAATAGCTTAACTGAGGACGAGCCATTTTCAGTCTCTGCTGTCTCTGTCTCCTTTGCATTCTGGTTGCTGCTAGGCCAGGGCATCTGGAAATGATGACCAGATTCAGAACATTCACTTGAAGGGTTGATATTCCTTCACTTTCATATTGGTGTCTTTGTCCTAATGACTATAATCATCTCCATCTTAATGAGATTAGGAAAAAAAATCCCCTCTGAAAGTTGAAGAACAACAATCCCCTGCCTCCAGATGCAAAAGGCTGATGTATCAATCTGCAGCTGGGATGTAAATGGCAGTTATCTGAGACTGTTTGTTTCAGCATTAGTATGTCTCTGATGGATTGTAAATCTATTCCTGCGTTTCCAAAAAGGCCTTACATCCACCAGTTCGCACAAGACTGTGGGGCATAAGAAAATAATGTTATCTTGGCTGTGTAATTTCCATTACAGATCAGCTGCAAATGTTTAAGGAGCTTTATTTGCTGATGTACATTTCATTCCCAGCTGATATGATATGACAGAAAGAAAACAAAAGCTCTAAGCTCTTTGGGATGGCCAGTGTGATTAAACTTTCTGCTTGCTCTTGTCTGTGTGTTATGTGAACGTAATTTTTGGGAATCTATTTAATTTTTGATGCAGTGGTGCTAATTAGTCCCTAATACAATGATTCTCTTGGACATCAAAACTGTCACTGTTCACAAGATGTTTTAAGGTGAAAGGAGACAGGATGCAGGTTCTTCTTCTGTATAAAATCTAACATCTGCTGTATCTATGGATAACAGGTTCTTAGGTGAACTGCTGAGTGTGTCACAGTAAGCCCGTCAGGGTTAAGTGTAGAAAGTCAGTCTGAGTACATGCTGTAATGGATTTGACCTCAAAGAGCACTACAAAGAGAAATTGCAGACAACCATCTGAACTGACTTCAGAAGCCTGTAGCCCCGACTCCCTGGATACCAAGAGAAAAGCTAGATAAATGGAGTGAACAATCAGAATTACCAGATCCAATAAAGGCTTAATATTTGAAGTGCTGACAATAAAGGAAACACTGAAGAGCAGTAAATTTCCCTACTTGGGCCCAATCACATTAGGAAAGTAACTTTCCTTAAGAGACAGTTCTGTACAAACAAGATATGTATTCCATAGAAGGATGGTGTCATGTTGGAGCAACAACAACATACAGCTGGGAAGATCTTAAGCATCTTGCCATGGCAAATAATTTACTGATTAAGACTATTAAGGAGACAGGAGAAATTAGTCTCATGGAAAACAAGAGTTGCATTCTCAGCAGCACTGAGGTCAAGGCTTCAGCCTTCAGGGCAGCAAGGGGGGAATCTGATGGGGCTCTGCCACAAATACTTCAAAACACCATTATATGATGAAGCATGTGGGCTATTAGAACAGTAAAACTTAGGTCAAGTTTTTCTAGAGCAGAGTGGTGTATATTTTTGAGCACCCTAAATTCAGAGGCTACAATTAACTGTTCTCATTTACTGTCTCCTGGCAGTTGAAGAGTGAGAAGGGATGATTTCAAGTACAAGAGGTGTGAGTATGCATAACTGAAAGGGGAGGTGGAAGCACAACTGTTTGATGGATGCTAGAACGTAAAAGGGTTGATATTTGGAATGGCTGTGATTCTGTTTGTTTGACTTTCCTAAAGTTGCCTTTATGGTGTAAAAAACTGGCCCAGGCTGCCCAGAGGGGTTGTGGAGGCTCCTTCCTTGGAGGGCTTCAAGACCCACCTGGACACGTTCCTGTGTGACCTAATCTAGGTGAACCTGCTTCTGCAGGGGGGTTGGACTGGATGATCTCTAAAGGTCCCTTCCAACCCTATTGTTCTATGATTCTATGATACCAATGAGCTTGTGGTCTGAAATGGGAGGTGGAGACAGAGTCTGTGCTTGTAGTCCCAGAAAACACTGGGACAGAAGTGGGAACAGAGCCCAGCTCGTATTGTATCCACTACTTCTTTCCATGGGCTTTCTGATTGGTTATTCTTCATATCACATTTATTAACAAAAACAGGTATTAGAAGGAGCTTTGAGGATCCTCTGGGACTAGTGACTGTTGGGACCAAGTGCCACTTCTTCTCTGTTTGTTGTTTAAAAAGGCAGAGATAGAAGAGGGGATGTGTACATGTGTTCAGTGCCACATCTGCTCTGCAAAACCCTAAGCCAGAGTCAAAAGAAGCCTTTAAAGAGAATATAGACAGCGGTGTATTTAGTTTTGATTTATTAAAATAGTTTTCAGACTGCAGTCTTATTTGTCCTGTGAGGACTGCACTCCCTGGTAATGGGAGCATTGAATTTTCATGTGAAACATTTTAGAGAGCATATTTTTCTTTTTTTTTTTCCTCACCTACAAGAGTGTGACAAGAATTTGTTCTTGTATGATGATGTGCAAGTTATTACAGCCGCGATGCTAAACATGTATTTATGATCACTGCTGGCACGGCTGCTGTGTGTTTGGTTTATGTTGTTACAAACCCAGTTGTGACACGTTATAAAAAATACATTCTTTTATGGTAGTCTCACACTGAGGCAGAATAAATCATGCCTCCTACCTCTGCTCTGCCTTTTCTGAGATTGCCCCTTTGGTTTTCCTTACCCTGGAGAAGGGAACGTCGGCGTTGAGTCGCAGTCCCATACCAGATGATGTCGAAGGCCTCATGAAAGGGCAAAAAAATAGATGCCTTAATACAGCTGTCAGAGAAACAAGTCCCAAACCACAGTGTGAAGCAGCTACTGTCCTTCAATCAGAATAAACCTGCTTTCATTAAATGCTGGCTTGGGAACAGGCTAGGCACGCTTTAAGCGTGTGAGGAACAACACGATGAATAATTTCGAAACGGGGACAACAAAACAAAACTAGAAACAAAACTTTCAGAATGATCAAGAGCCGGCTAGATCCAGCACTATGGCAAGAAACACTCAAGCCTTTCGATTTCCCTGCTCTTTCATATCAGCGTAGACAAAAGACACAAGCACTACCTCTGCGTGCCTTTGTCACAGGCCCCTCTTTGTGGTCGTTTCCTTGAAAAATGATAGTGAAAGCCCCGTGAAAGGACTGCCACAAAGTTTCTAATTCTCAAACGGTGATGTTTTTGAAGGAGATTTGTTTCTTTTTATTTTCCAAATTGTTAGGGTTTGTTTGTTTTTGGCAGGGTATCATAACCCGCATCGCACGTGAATGCCCTTCGTAGCCATCCTTCTGTTTGCCTGTCCGTGTTCCCACCCTATTGTTTGCTGTTCGAAAGGTCTGGGCTCATGCAATACCTTTTCTCTGCAGGGTCTGTGGAGAAAAAGACACTTGTCCCTGTTGTTTGTGACTAGGATTTATGCAGATACGTGTTTGCAAAACTGGTGTCTTAGTGTTTTACTTTGCTTTTGTATAATAAGCGAATGTTACGTGAAAGCAGCTCCAAACTTGAGGTGCTTTGGATGTTTTATTGACTTCCCCAATAGCTGATATGGCTGGGAATGGATCCAAAGCGACTGTCACTGAATCCTGAGGAAGAGATCATGGCAACTTTAGTAAAGGCAGCCTTTGCTATCTGTTACCGCAGGCGTTCTCAAGCTTTTCTCTTAACCCAGAAAACCAATTGCGCTCATCTGTTATGTACCACTGGGCTGCAATCTTGGGTTGATGCTGGACGATCAGTGGTGTACATGTCCTGATTCCTCACAAAACAGCTGTTTAGGAGGCATTTTGTTTAATTATACTTCCTTGTTTTTGACTCTCCTGTAGCGTTTATCATCCAGAGCAACGCAGCTGAAGATATAGGTCGAGGAACCCTTTATACATTATAATCTGACACGTTGCCCCGTGGGAGACTAATGACCTAAATGGAAATGTTATTCATGACTTCTTGTGTGCTGCTGCTCTGAGTCGCTTCCTCGCAGAGCTACGGGAGGGGACGACTAAGGTCAGCAACATTTTGTTTAGCCAAGTCCTTTTAGATACATTCTTGCAGTGTAATAAAAGGGTACTTTCCGTGCCATGCAGCACGCCAGACCTCAGCAAAGAGAAAGTAAGGGGATAAAAGGAGCACAAGCAAACCAACAGAGCAGGAAAACTGTTGAATGTCCCCAAATTTCTTTGTGACGCTTCCCGGTGACAGAAAACACTGAAATATGTTTGTTCTGATCTGCTGTGAAAATTCCCCGTTTGATTGCTTCCAGAGCTTTTCATCTCTTACCTACAGTGTTCATACCCCACACCTCTGACCGTTGGGCTCCCTTGCAGAGCGTGACTGCTTCCTGAGGCTCTCAAAGACTTTTAAAGGATTTTATATCCAAACTCTACTTTTAACCTCCTCGGGACAGGAAATTCTCACTTCATCGTGTCATTCAGGAGAGGCAAAGCTACTGGACTCTGGGAGTCAACAAATTGAGACTGATAGTAACTGAGGGGGTCAGGAAAATAAACAACTCTGCATAAAGTGTTTTGACAAATAGGATTTCATTGTCATTTGAAGTAGCAGCACTTGGCAAAATAGTGATTCATTTTTTTTTTTGTGTTTGTGCTGAGGTGATATTTTGGCTGCCTGACAACTGGGCACAAGTACCAGAGGTCAAAGATACAGAGATGGAAATGGGGCACAAGGTCATTTAATTTGCTATCCTTGATTTTTGTTCAACATCTTCATCAATGACCTGGATGAGGGGACAGAGTGACCCTTCAGCAAGTTCCCTGCTGGCACCAAACCGGGAGCACCAGCTGATTCCCCAGAGGCTGTGCTGCCAATCAACGGGATCTGGACCAGCTGGAGAATTGGGCAGAGAGGAACCTCATGAGGTTCAGTAAAGGTCAAATGCAGAGTCCTGCATCTGAGAATGAACAACCCAATGCACCAGCACAGGCTGAGGATTGACCTGCTGGAGAGCAGCTCTGCAGAGACAGAGCTGGGAGTGCTGGTTGATAATAAGCTAAACATGAGCCAGCAACGTGCCCTCGTGGGCAAGAAGCCAATGGCAGCCTGGGGGGCATCAAGAAGAATGTGGGCAGCAGGTCAAGGGAGGTTCTGCTCCCCGTCTCTACTCTGCCCTGGTGAGACCTCATCTGAAGTCCTGTGTCCAGTTCTGGACTCTCCAGCTCAAGAGGGACAGGGAACTGCTGGAGAGAGGCCAGCACAGGGCCACCAAGATGATCAGGGGACTGGGGCATCTTTCATACAAGGAAAGGCTGCGGGACCTGGGGCTGTTTAGTCTGGAGAAGAGGAGACTGAGGGGGAGCTCATTAATATTTCTAAGTATTTCAAAGGTGTTTGTCAAGAGGATGGGGCATCACTTTTTCCTGTCATGTCCAGGGACAGGACAAGGGGTAATGGAAAGAAGCTGGAACACAAAAAGTTCCATTTAAACACAAGGAAAAACTGTTTCAGTGTTTCAGTGAGGGAGCCCTGGCCCAGGCTGCCCAGGGAGGGTGTGGAGGCTCCTTCCTTGGAGGGCTTCAAGACCCACCTGGACAAGTTCCTGTGTGATCTGACCTAGGTGAACCTGCTTGAGCAGGAGTTTTGGACTAGATGATCTCTAAAGGTCCCTTCCAACCCTACCATTCTATGATTCTACGACTTTTTCCCAGCTGCTTTTTTTACTAGAATGCTGTTGGTGATCTCCACTGATCACTTTGCTTGGAAAGGTATTCACAGCTTAATGCTAATTCCAAGACAATGCACATTTCAAATGGGATAGAACAGGTTAAATGGAAATTGTGTCAGGTTGTTCTGCTATTAGTTCTCTGCTAACAGGAGCACGTGGTGAAGATTGCTGTAAGTTAAATGGTTATGCAATCTTTGGTTCCTGTGTTTATAGTGGATGGAAAGAATCAGTGTTTCTGTATATTCATATTCTAATTATCCTTAGGACATAGTGACAGAGTATAGTGACAGAGACACAAAGACTATCTTTAGCCAGGGAGGTTTGGAAACCTCTGGATAGCTCTGAGCATTAGCTGAATCTGTCACTTCCCATATTTTTTTAGGTTAAAGCTAAAATCTAGAAAGCCCCTTTAAGGCATACTGGCACTCCTTGGTTTGCTGATTTTTAGTTTAGAAGACAAACAAAGTGGGTTTTCTGTCCAATCTAGCAATATAAATCTGCCAAGACATACCAGTAAAGACTGAGTCATGGACAAAGCAGTCTGAGCAAATGCTGAATCTGCTTGAAAGCGCTGGGGTAGCTTCAAAGCAAGCTATGGTAACTCCTCCCCATGCAAACTCTGTTTGCCTGCAGATGCCTCATTGTGTCTGTTGGATATGCATGGAACTCTGACATTCAGTGTTCCAGCATGGCATTGGTTAGGTTTAGCTTTGGGCTCAGAGTCGGTTTACTGCTGATGAATCAGAGGATCCCTTTGCTAAAGCATCCAAAAATCCCAAAGTTGCTTGTTGAAGCAGCACTTAATTTCCATCCAGCTTCCACTGAAGTACAAATTCTGGTTAGCTCCCTGTGGCTCACTTAGCCATGTAAAAACCGTGTGGGAAGGCCTTTTTCCTTTTGGAAATGGATCATGGGAAAGAAGCCAGTTGGATTCCCACGTTGCTCTCCTGGGGTCTCAGCAGGCTGCTACTCAGGGCTGTTGGCAGCCCTGTTTTCTACCAGATCCTACAAGGCAGGCAAAACAGCATCTTCTGCCTCCGTGTAGCTCTGCTTCATCTCTGTCTCCTGCTTGCTCCAGACAAATGGAAACCACACAGATTTTATTGCACATTTTTGGCGTGTGGGCAAAGTGCAAAGAAGGAAGGATAATCAGGCTTCAGGGTGGTGCCTCCCTCTCGTGTCGTAAATCAAAGTTGTTTGACACTGAATACAATAGCGTGTCACTAAAAATGGTTGGAAATGGAATGACAGTAACCAAACTTGTTTTCATAAGTTGTTTACTACAAGTGGAGTACAAGAAGAAACGGAAAATGTGGTAACTGTGCACTGGATGCTTTTGGGCAGCTTTCAGAACTCTTTCTCAGCTACCCAGACGACTTTTACAGTGTTTCCTCTTGACATGTCTGTGGATGCTCTATCTAAAAGCTGATACTATTTTTTCCTGGATTATTCTCCTTCTCTCTCTTGGCTGAACCTTTCTGCAAGGGTGTTGAAACTTGGCACTATAAAAACTTGAGACAATGAAGCTGACTTTCCTTCCCCCAGTCCCTTGCCAATATAAAAATATGAACAACACTTTCGGTGATTTACCACGTGTACAAATCAAACTTGCTGTCCTGTGACCGACTCCATTGCAAAGGCAGCATGGTGTAGGGGTTTTCCTATCAACCAGCTGTCGGGGGCCTGCACTCAATGCGATGAAGTCTGCTGAGGGTGGCTAACAGCATCTATCCTAGCTGCTGCCTCTACACAGCTGGTGTAATGACCGATACACCTTTCTCATCCAAAACCATCAGAGAATGCTTTCAACCATTTATGTACAAGTCAGCAGTGGCAGTCACATGTGAGTGGATATCAGCATTTTTTTTTTCACTCATGTGATATTAGAGCAAGGCAATTCCTTGTGCCACATCGTCCTTATGACAGGAAGGCTCTAATTCTGAGAAGCACCAGGTCACAGGATGCATAAGCATCAGCCCCCAGAAAAAGGCTGAATTACTAGAGGCATTTTCTGCATCTCTCTAGGTTTGGGGAAAAGTTGCAATTATTTTTTCCTAGATGTTAATGGCATAGTTAATGATTTGTGCGAAAATGTCTTTGGGGGAAGGACAGGTCTTGGCATCTGGCCTGGAAACCGCAAAATTCTTTAAGTGTTGCATATTCATGGGGACATTTAATTGTTTCTTTTCCTTTTCTCTGGAGAACTATTGAACTGAACAGCACTTAACACTGAAAGCGAGTAATCATAGTCCATGGTAACTTTTTCGCCCGCTTGTCTGTCATATAAAACTGTTTAAAAAGGGGAAAACTCTTCCTTCTCAGCATTAAGGGTAGACTTTGCGTTCTTGTCCTAGATTTCTAGTTGCATAAACAACATACAGCATGAGCGTACCAACTTCTCCCTTAAAACAAGTGAGTTACATGTTCAGAGTCTCAGGCTCAAACGCAGTGATTTAGAAACTAAATGTATTACATACGTATACTGTGGCATATTAGGATAACAGTTTTACCCTTTGCTGCCTTTCACCCAGGGAAAAAGAGGGCTGGGATATCGCTTGAAAAAAATATGACATAAGAAGCAGAGAAAATGGGCTTAGTAGAGATGCTGGTGTGAAAGCCAGGAGGCAGATCATCGAGTCACGCTGTGCCAGAATTAGATTTTGAAGTTGTTTCTGTCATCTCGTGAAAGCCCACAACAATTTGTTCTGGGTATCCTAAAGCTCCTGGAACTTCTGTTCAAAATTGGCCGTCCCTCATCCGTGCTCCTCCAGACATTCCTAACACACTAAGAAGCTGAAGGGATGTTGACAGGTTTTATTTGCATACATCCGTGTCCTCTTTGCTCACCTGGCAGAAGTGAGGCTGCCAAGTTTGGGAGCACCTACCAGGGCCAATTGAAAAGTGTAAGGAGATGCATTGGAGCTGCATGAAAACGTTCCTATCTGTTCATTCAGGCTGATTTCTCCATCTGGTGCTGCCAATTAATTTGCCAAATTTAACCTTTAAAAATATCATTCTTTGCCCTCTCTTAAGAAGAACTAACTAATGCATTTCCCCCCCCTCTCTTGAGTTCTTAAAAGCTCCTGCCCTTTCCAAGGCTGCAGGAGCTTCTCAGGATGATTGCGAAGAGGAAAAGAGAAGTGCATTGCAAATGCAGCTTCCCTCCTGGGAAGTGACTGATCATTTTGCCCCCTCTTCCAGTCATGGTAATGTAACTCACCTAGTGCTTTTAATCACCTCAAAATATGAAAATGCAAAGTACTGGGAAGGAAATGATTCAAATGCCCATTAAAGGCTGGCTACTGTTTATCCGTGGCATGGCAGTCCTGTTGGCGTCTTGCTTTAATGAGCATTATGAATTCCTCTCCAGTTGAGAAATAAACCCCCATATATCACGCTGATGCATCTGTAGACCCTGTACTTTTCACAGTTATGAATGTTGTATTATGTTAGGAGTGTATAGTTCCTTCTCCTTTCCAGAGCCATTTCACTCTGTGATGACCATCAGTATTTCATTCAGGGAACTATGAAAGATGATGATACTAAATGCTTCCTGAACGGGCTTTTTATTCCTCCTGCTCGCCAGAACGCAGAATGACACGATTAGTAATGATTTTTAACTGCCTTCTAAGGAGGTGTCATGTATCAGTTGTGGCATGTGAATTAGTTGTTATGGTAATGATGGGGTATCAATTATTCCCTGGAAGGCTGCGTTAGATCAATTACGTAATTGACCTGTCTCGTTTCTTTACCTGTGTGTTTCTCTGGTAGCTGTTGAGGACGCCGGTGTTATCAAAAGCAGTTGGTATTTAGCTTGTCTGATCTACTTGCACTGATCATTTTTGAGACAATATTGTGTGAGGCATTTGGTATTCTCCTTTTGTGATGAGCCCAGCATCATTTTACTCAGTTCCTAAGTGCTTTTGTTTTGGATTTTTTTTTTTCATAGATTTGTTTACATATTGTTGATTTCTTTAAAAGCAAAAGTTTGTCAGTTACAGTTTTTTTTTCCTCTGGCACAGTAAAGACATCTGAACTGAAGGGATTTGCTGAGGGAAATCTGAGAGCCCTGGCAAGGTCCATGTGACTCTAGTTTTAACTGCGGTCTCTAGCCATCAAATGTCAGGCTGCTTTTCTGCCCCTGCTGCTCACTTGTTCTTGCCTACACATTGCCCTCGTTTGCAGGAGGAATGGAGACAGGTTCAGCTTCTAAAATCCTGGTTTTCTCCATATTTTACTATGAAGTTCACCTTCTCTGCCCAACTCTTCTATGCCCAGAACACAGCCACCAGCTGAATTTGAATCCAGCCAGGCTTGGCTGCGTTAAAGAGTAAGTGTTCTCCACAATTCCTCATGCTTTGCCTACACCAATCTTAAACAAAGATAGATCTGCATCTTCCTGAAAGGGTCAGTGACTGAGTTATTTGTATGCACAGAAGACAACTGTATTTATACAAACTATTCAGAGACAAAGCCTGTCCTGGATTTTCTCTCCAGAGCAGAGCACGGCAGCTCAGTTTCCTGAAAATGACGTGGTTTGATTCAAAACTTATTTATTTAGCTTGGAGGAGACTGAGGGGTGACCTCATTCATGTTTACAAATATGTAAAGAGTGGATGTCAGGAGGATGGATTCTCTGGGGACATTCAAAGCCCCCCTGGACAAGCTCATGTGTGACCTACTCTAGGTGGTGCTGCTCTGGCAGGGCGATTGCACTGGATGAGCTTTTGAGGTCCCTTCCAACCCTTAACATTCTGTGATTCTATAAAATACCAAAAATTCTTGCAAAAAGCTCAATTTAGGACATATGCAACTTCTATGGGAGCATTTGGTGACGCAGCAGTGGAACAGGCTGCCCAGAGGGGCTGCGGAGGCTCCTTCCTTGGAGATCTTCGAGACCCAGCTGGACATGTTCCTATGTCACCTGATCTAGGTGAACCTGCTTCTGCAGGGTCCCTTCCAACCCTGCCATTCTACGAATCTATGATTTGTGTTCAGCATGCCTGGCTTTCCTCTGAGGTTTAGGCAATGATAGGACAAACCTGCCTTCTAAGTCATGTCACCTCACCAGGGAGTGGTAGCCGAAACACAAAGCCTTAGAGAAGAGATGAGAAACACTCTGATGCAATGTTCATAAGGATCTTCAAAATAACAAACGACAGAGTACACTGACACTCTTCAGTAAGTGGCATCCTCAGCCAGCCTGAGTTTGATAATTACAGGTGTCATGGTGCTCCCTCTGAACTCTGTTGTGAGAAGGTGTAAAGATTATCAGCTTTGGTCTGACAGCAGCCTGTGCCTATTCATGTGCCATTATCTCAATGTCCTGCCTAATACAACATTGTTTAAAATACAGAAAGTTGCGAGAGATTTTCATGGACGTTGCTTTCTATTTGCTTCAATATTGGTGCCACATGTTTAATATTTGGCACTTGTACATGATTTCTCATCTGGGAACTACTAGAAAATGAGTGTCATTAGCACATTTTGAAGATATGAAACTGAGAGTCCAGAGGAACAATGTATTTTATGAGGAGTCAGTAGTAGAGACCAAAACACAAGCTCAGGTTCTCAGCTTCTAACTCAGTATCTGAACCAAGTTATGCTGCCGTGATTTAGCGTCGCTTGAAAGTGGTGCTGGTGTAGCAGTTGCATATCTTCCTGAAGGAAGGCATGATGTATAAACAAATGGCTTGTCAAAGAAGTATAAAAATACTTCGTGGTTATGTTACAGTGTGTTGGGTTAACAGTGACTAGTCACCAGGTGCCCCTCAAGCTGCTTTGTCACTTCCCCTCCTCCACAGGACAAGGGAGAAAAGACAGTGAAAAAAGGGTCATACATCAAGGTAAGGACAGGGAGATCACTCACTAAATACAGTTACAGGCACAACATTCAACTTGGGGGAAATAAATTTATTGCCAATTAATAACAGGGTTGGACAGCAAGGAATAAAAAAACCCTGAAAGCCATCTTATCCCTATCTCTCCCATTTTTCCCAGGCTCACCTACACTCACACCTCTGCTGGTTTCTGCCACCGAGGAGTGCAGGAGAGTAGAGGTTGCACTCAGCCTACAACCTTTTGTCTCTGCTGCTCCTTCCTCCTCATGCTCTTCCCCTGCTCTAGCAGAGAGTCCCTTGCACAAAAGGCAGTACTTCATTAATTTCTCTTTCACACGAGCTGCCGTTCTTCAAGAACTGTATCATAGGTTTGCAGGCAGCTGTTTCTAATAACAAGGAAGAGGCTGTAATAATGGCACCTGCAAGAAGCTGCTTGCACTTCTCCCCGTCTCTTAAGTCAGACCCACCTCTGGGGCTGAGCCAATTGGGTGTCTCTGCCATCACTTTTTAAGAAGCAGCAGCTGGGAGGGTTCTTTCTTTTTGGGAGGTGGTGGGAGGGGTTGGATGAAGGAGAAGTAACCATGCAGATCTCAAGATCAGTGAAGGAAAAAGAGAAGAAGGTGTCCCACCTGCATCCCGTTGTGAGAAGGTAGCTATTCCTCTGAAACTCATGGAGAGTAGGCAACTGTCTCCCTACAACCTAGAGAGTGTAATAGTGAAACTGAGACCTGCTGGCAGCCTGGGGTGGACCCCAAGCCAAGGGTACGCCTAGATGAGGCCATGACTTTGTGGGAATGCAGTATCAGAGCAGAATGTGCCTGGAGTTGTGCTAGCTACAGAAGAGACCCACACTGGAGGTGTTTGTGAGGAGCTGCAGCCCTCAGGAAGGACTCATGATGAAGAGGTTTGTTAAGAACGGCATCCTACAGAAGGAACCTTGTCTTGGAGTAGGGGAAGAATGTGAGGAGTTCTCCTCCTCTGAGAAGAAAGAAGCGGCAGAGACCATATGTGAGGGATTAAAGTTAACCTCCCTATCCCTGTGTCACTGAGGGGTGGATGGAGTGGAGATATCAGGAGCAAGTAGATGAAGTCAGTAAGAAGGAGGGATGGGGAAGGAGATCTTAAAGTGCTGGTTGTATTTTTCTCATCATCCTGCATTCTGTCTGTTCTGTTCCTAGTTGGCTAGAAAAAACTATTCTAGAAAAAACAAAGCCCATTTCCTTCCTTAAGCTGAGCATTTGAGTCCATTTTGCCCAGGACCGTAACTGGCAGTTTGCACTCCCTGTCCTTGTCTTGATCCACAAAGCCCCTTGTTATTTTTCCTCCTATATCTCAGCCTGCTGACATACTATAGAAGGTGAATATGTGTGTGTTGGAAGGAGGGGGAGGTAGGGTCTGAGTAACAGACTGTGTGGTTTTTTGTTGCTGTCTGGGCTTAAACCATGACAAACTCCTCAAGCCTGGGCTATTTTTCTCCCATTTTCTTGCTCCGCTCTCACACTTGCTGCACAGTGTTTTTTACCCTTTCTTAAATGCTTTCACAGAGCTGCCACCAACATCAATGATGGTCTTCTCTTTGGCCAATGGCATTTCCATTTTGGAGCTGGGCAAAACTGCCTCTGCCCAACATGAGGAAGGCTCCTGGTGTCTTCTCAACAGGATGCATCCCTGCAGTCTCTTCACTACCAACACCTTCCCAGGTAAGTACAAGACATATAACAAAGAAATATGCCTCCTCCAACGGTTTGCTTTGCTTTTTTTGTTTTGTTCTGTGCAGAAAACCATCTTTGAAAACGATGGTCAAAACCATCCCCTTCAAATACTATCGAAACATAAATGGTAGGAAAAAGAGTAAATTGCAGCTGCACCTGTGGTTCTTGACAATCCTGGACAGAAACTGCTGCAAAAAACTTTCTCTGCAGGTTGGAAAGAATTATCTCTTTCCCCTCTCTCTTAGCAATGGCTGAAGTATTAAAGCTCAAAGTATGTTTGCCTTGAGGCAGTGAACAAACAGAAAAGATCTACCCCAAAGCTGAGGAAATTCCCAGGCATCAAGGGAGTGTGGAAAGCTGTTTTTTTTCTGTGGTCATAAGGACAGCAGTTAGTTACTCTAAGAAATCATTGTAAACCTGCTTCAGAGGAGAGACTAAGTATATGTGACAGCTCACTCTGAGTGAAAAGACAAGAACTACGGTTTGGACACAAGTCCAAATTTCCCCATTAGTATTCTTTATCCCAATTAAAAGCTACCACTGCAGCTCTTAGGCAACACCAGCCAGCTAACACAGGGCTGGAACCTCAGTGCTATTTACTGAAGAAGTAGCAGGGCAGCTCCATAGAGACCTGTCACTGAAATGATAAGGTGCTTCACTTCCATGCACAGGTTTGCAAGTGTAGTCCTCAAGAGCTAACTGTGGAACAAGAAGAAAGTGCGTTGTAGCTCAATATTTGTCTTGTGTGACTACAGTAATCAAATGTGAAATTTTACTCTCTAGTATAAAGATTTCTTTACAGATTACTGTGCTGGCATCTCTTAAACCCATTGCTTGCTTTTACACTTTTTTTTGGTGATTTTTTTTTTCTCTGCTAAACAAAAGAGATTTCTCCCTTGGTTTTGCATTTGTTGACAATATGTATCTACTTGCTGTACAAGGGTTTCTTTGCCAAAGATTATTCTAGTCAAGTGTGGGTGTGTAGAAATAGCTTCTGAAATTAAAAAGAAAGAAGAAAAGATGTTTGTTTGTCTCTTACAAAGCAACTTTCAATCTTCAACTGTCTCGACTAAAGGAAAACGTGTTTCCTGCCATCCACATGAGAAAGGATGGTAAGAGAAAAATCAAAAGCACATCCATCAGCTGCACACAAATAGTTGCAACTTTTAATTTAGACTTCAGAGGTGTTGGCTTGGGGGATTGGCTGGAGGATACGCAACCAGCTCCTCTCTAGAGACACCCTTGGCAGCATACATTGGCATCACAGTGTTTGCTTGGTTTCTTGAAAGCCAAAAAAGTTGATCTCTGTGTCACGGTAAGCATGAGTTCAATTTTGGAATAGTATAAAGCGTTATAGAACAATTACAGCTGTCAAATGTAGCACACAGGATTTTAAAGATCCTTCTGTTGGTTGTGAGCTATTGCCTGATGTTTGCTGTTCTTTGACTCCTTGAAGGTAACGGGGTAGTATGTAGATGGTGTCTCAGAAAAAGCCTTGCTCTTCTGGCCTCCCAAAACTCATTTATCGTCAGATGTTTAGAGCTGTGAAAATCTTAGAAGATTTTAATGTCAGTTTCCTCATTTTACTTCTCACCTCATCACGCTAATCTAGTGAAGTTTCTTCTATCCCCTCTGGAAAAGCTTGCATTGGCTGCTGTCAGCGACGTGCCTCCAGACTAAGTTTGGGCTGGTGAAATTCCCATTTTTTTCCTGTTGTTCTTTGTGAAAGTTGTTGTTTTGCAATCATCACTTTTTAGCTGGATAAAAGAAGTAAAATCCTGTTACTTAGAAATAGTATTGGTTGTTCAGATCTAACAGTGTTCACTTAGAGGGGCTTCTAGCAAACCAACAAGGACAAGCCAGCTCGAGGTTTCTCAGCAGTATAGACAAAGTTGGGATTGGAAATGTAGCTGCCAAGCTACTGTGGGCTTGAGGTCAGTCATGGTGGCTTTCAGTACCTGGCTATGCTTTTGCTGGTCTTGGTGGTGCTGTAGATGTGCTGGTAATGGGGATTAGCTATTGTAGAAGTTGTAGAGTCTGAATTCTGTTGTCTGCCTGGGAAGAACCTTAAGTCACTGTTTCCTACTTTAATGTTCCTTGAAGTTGTGTCCTGCTTTAGTGTTGGTTAGTAACTAAAGAAGTCCTATATTCTGCAGAATGGGCAAAGATAGTCTGAAAATGCTCTAGGGACAAGAAATACAGATGCAGATGGGGCTCTCATCCACAGGATGGTCCTTGGAGCAATTAGACAGCCTTTTACCCAGCTCAGCTTACCTTACACAAGGGGAATACATCAAGTTTCTGAAACATCTATCAAATGCCAAATGTGAGGAATGCCTTAAGAAGAATGTAGAAAAAGAAGAAAACTTATTAATTTGAGCAAAAAAACCCCAAACAAACAAGGTTTTTTTATCACTGCAAACAAGCTCATTTAGTCTGAAAGAAAACATTATTTTCCCAGAGGAGTGGCCTGACTTACTTTCTCAAATAGTCACGAGCAAGTCAGAGATAGGAAATTTATACAATCACTGAAACCTCTGAAATGTCAACTGAGATGGTAAAGATGCAGGTTCAGATTTCCTACAGCAAATTCATATTAAAGACTGGAACTCCAGCCTCTTATAATTAAACTAAAGATGTTTTAAAGTAGTATTTTTGTTGCATTTTTCTCTGTTCCTTCCAATGACATTGCTCAGTTTTGTACAAAGCAGAAGCTTGGAAGCTACTCCTTCAAAACTCTTTCAGAATAAACATCTTGAGTCGTCTTTAAAGGCTTCTTAAATGTACATTAAAGTGAAGTCTCTGGACAAAGTGCTCTTTCTCTTCCTCAAATACATCGAGACAAACCCAATCCTCAAGGAGCATCTACTAAGTGTCATATCCATTGCTCTGTACCATGTGGGTTGCTACATTTCTCTTACAGATGAACTAATTTCTATCTGTTCAAGCCATTGCCAGATACTTCCACTTGCTCATAGAAGCATAATGCTCATTTTGTCTGCCCTTTGAGCTGAGCAGGGTTTTAAATATCAGCTCTGTAACTTGCTCTTAAAGAAAACTTCTGAAGTTTTTGCCATTAACAAATTTAGAAGCCAGGAAGGGTCTTAAGATGTTTCCTACAGCTTTACAGTTTTACCCTGTAAAACAGTTCTGTGGGGCACAGCTGAGGATTTCTGAGATGCAGTAATAGAGCTGATTTGCCTCTTATCTGTTCCTTTACATAAGGAGTGTTTCAAAGGTAGGAGCAGCAAAAAAAGATCACAGTCTGTTTTATTAGGTCTTGGACAGATTGGTTTGATAGCTGTCACTTACATACCTGTCGCTTGGTAGTTGTCAGGTGATTTGTAAGGCACTTTTGTAATCCATTTGGAACCACTTTGGCCATTCACTAACTTAGTAGGGGCAAAGAGTAGTAGGATTTTTAGCAAATACATAGATCTACTTATATACATATATATTGTAACAAATATATAAATAGATGTTATAGTTATATATTATAAATAGATAAATAATGAGAGTTTTTAGTACTCCCAACTTCAGAACAGAGATGAAACTTTCAAGGCATCTTATTTGAAACTTTGGGGGATATGATGCAGCTTTTCTGCTTCCAGACTATTTGGGCACAAGGTTAAGAATGAAGGAAAAAGAATAAAAAGTTATTAATCTGAAGGTTTTGTTCACAACATTTGGGCTGGTTTTGTGTAAAGCTTTCAGAGACAGCTTGTGTTATTTCACATTCTAAACAGGCTAATTATACATTGTCTTAGTATTATGTTTTAGTGAATTAACTCAAGATTTCATTAGTGCTCTGGAACAAAGCAGAATATTGTAGTAAATGCTGAGAGGAGTTACATGTTCATGCCTTTAATGTGCATCTGAGTAATACTGGAATGTTCTCCATCTGTGTTTTCAGTATTTAGTTTTTCTGTATACAGCCTGTGCTTCAAATCCTTTCTTATGCTTCCATTTGTCTTTCCAGTTTCTCCACATGATGATTGCTCTGATTCTCACTGGTTCTTCCAGGACATGTTTGCTATTCCCTTGGCTACACATTGTTTAATCCTTGACTATTCTTGCTGCACTAAATCTAGGGGACCTCAGAGCCATGGACTTGAATGTAATGCCCAGACAGTTCCATTTACACTTGGAGTGTACACATTGCTAATGTTGGCTCTTGCTATCTAGGCTGGGACATTTAGCACACGTTACTCATTGAGCCTCATGAATAAGCTTTAACAGGCTGAAAAATAATAGGACACAGTGTTTGTGACTGGTTCTTGGGGATATCACAGTTCTGAAACTGGACTGACTGCAGGAGATACGTTCTAGCAGTTGAAGCTGAAGACTAGAGATCTGGCAGGGAAATTGCACTGGGTGATCTTTTGAGGTCCCTTCCAACCCTTGAGATGCTGTGATTCTGTGATAACATAGAGATCTGCTTTATTACTTTATGGCTGCACATTTATGGTACATCCTTAGTGAAAAGGGATTTTGTCAAGTTTAAAAGCATCTTCATATTTCACTTAAAACTGCTCTAGTAGTGATGCACTTAAGAGGGAAAAGGGTGCAAGTGTGACAGCTCCTAACATCCTCGCAGCAAGTTCTTTAGTGGCTCTTCAGAAGAGAAGGGTTTCTAATCTGCAGACTGTAATCAGTAATATGTATGTGTTGCAGTGTCCTGCTTGTGCTGTCTGAAGTCCCAGTAGAGTTTGATTTTTAAACTTTCTCTGATGAGTTATTGACTTTTCATTCCCAGATGCCTCTGGTAAGAGTTTGATGCGAAAGCAGCAGAAACAACATTTCATTTAAAAAAAAAAAAAACATGCATGGCTCTAATTTTTTAAAAGCCTAAAATGAACTTTTTTTTGCCTGCAATTTGTGGCACAAGTTGCTGTATCAAACACTATAAGAACCTCTCCTGAGTTTTGCCGCCTTATTTTGTTAACCAGCCTTGCTCAATAGCTGCCATTGTTGCATGGAGAATGGCATCAGAGTTTGATTCCCTGAGCTTAAACAATTAACTAGCAGCTAAGGTCTTCCTTCTAAATGGGATATATCAGGCCACCAAGATAGTTCCAAGTGTTGCTCGGAAAGTCATTCATTTATTCACCAAAAGAATAACTTCACACGAGTAATTTCTGCTGGCTGTCTTCTCTAGAACAGCTTACTAGGCAAAACAAAATGTATTTGATTTAATGATGCTCTGAAGGCCAGATGTAGTCTCCTGGCTCTTTATGGAAAACAATGCAGTTACTCTTGAATAATGATTCTCCACTTGGGAGGGCGTGCTTGTGATGCCACCCTTCCTTTGAGATTCAATAACTGGCTGGGTTTTGAAAGGCAATGCATCTGGTAAGACTCACCCTAAGCCACTGTGCCAGCTCTTTTGGGCCAGACTTGAACAGACTTCTCCTTTTGGGCCACCAAGGAGTTGTACTTTTGTTATTGAAGCAATTGCACATCTCTGAGGTAGGGAATAAAAGCAGAGTGCAGGCCTATGGAAGCTCTACAAGTTTAAATAGATACATATATTTCTAGTAGTTCTAGTAGGACAGAAATCTCTCTGCATGCCCTTTATAGTTCCTTAAGGGGACATAAGCATTGATGGAAAGAAGGACCAGTGTCCGTTGCACGTTGTATCTCTAAGCAGGATGTAAGTAGCTTATATAAATACTGAAGTTATGCACGTCCTTACCAATCACTGATTTGAGAACAGCCTCTAATGTTATTTTACCCCTTGAATTATAATTAAGACACGTTTAAAAATCCCTGCATGCATCCTCACTTGTCTGGCTGCTAGACCTCGCTGATATGAATGTTAGATGCTTCAGTATGATTACGTGCAAGGTGGCTTCCAGACCTACAGTCACGTCTGTGTAAATCACAATCCTACACGCATTTATCACGAGGAAGGATTCAAAGTTTACCTGAAAGTCGTAGAAAAGCTCAGGTGGAAAAGTACTTCTGGAGCTCACCTAATCTATCTGCAGTGTAAGGAAATATGAATGCAAACATCCACTATCCTCTGTGCTAAGTTGTTTTTTTTTCCCTCTGAAACTGCAGAGCTGAGTTTTTGGGGGTTTTTTTTGTTTATTTTTTTTCTATCCTTCAGCAGCTGGTCAGAAGGTCAAAAAGTTTTGATATGCATTCGAGCTTCTGAATAAATGTATTTACTACTCCATCACGACCTTAGTTTCTATGAGCAGTCATACAGTCAATTTTCCTGCAGTGAAAACATTCATTGAAAACACATGTCAGCCTCTGATTCTGATTTTCTGCATACGACCATTGGAATTGGACATGACATGCAAAGCCCATTGTAATCACTCAGACACCCACTGGCTTGAGTAGACTTTCTTTCATTGATTGTTTTGTAGATATTATCTTGATTCTCCAGTCAGGGAAAAGGTGTTTGTTGTTGCTTTTTAATAGATCTGGCTAATCATAACTGTTTCAGAAATGTATAACATGCTCTGAAAGCAATTTGTCACTGTATTGAACTCAGAGTCCAAGTCCTTCCCTTGCGTGGAAGAAAACCAATGAAGTAAGAATTTTCTTAATGCTTCACTGGCAGACCAGACCCACATTCGCAGCTGCAGTTTCATTCAGAATGATTTACGTGTGCAGAAGTTCAAGGCCTGTTTTCAAAGCAACAATAGTCTTTTCTTCCTAATAAATATTAGAAATGTCCTTAAGACTTTTTCTTTTGCATTAATGGCTTTGAATTGTGGGTCATTTCCAAGAGCAGAGCTGCTTTCATTTCCTTGCAGCCTTCTGATTCTTCACGTATGCTCAGATAATGATGTTGTACTAAAGTCTGGACTGTGAATGATACAGATCTCCCCGGTAGCACACTGTCAACTGTTGGTAGGAAAATAACTGGAATCCACCGTTCTGCAAAATAAGGTCACAGGTTAATCATCTGGAGTAATCTTTATAGCTCTCCTTCCAGTACTGTCACTTCCAGCTGTGCAGAGCAACTTCTCTGCAGTATCCTCTCAGGTGGATCAGGTGATGGGGCAGAGACCTTTCAGTCACCAGCTTTCTGCACTTACCTGTTCCCTGCAAAAGTGAGAAATTAATTCCTTAAACACTGAGGTCAAAAGAACATTCAGGTTGTTTGGAACTGTTTTTTCACTACTTGTCAATGAGTGATGAACTCCTAGGTTAGTTTTTATACTGGGATACGAACAGGCTAGGAGTGTATAATATATCCAATACATATTTTTTATATATATACACACACATATATATGTATGTAATATATGCAAATGGTAATTAATTGTCATGAAGTAAAGAGGCTGTTATCACTGCTGATTTCCCCCCCCCCCAATGTTTCCTTTTTATTTAGTAAGATATCTACCTCCCATGTCTCTTGCCAGCTGTAAAATCTCTCTGCCCATCATTTGCCGTGTGGGACTAAATAATTATCCTTCAAAGACTCATCATAATGCACAGAAATTCGGTGGCAAACTAGATTGATATACAAAACTCACCTGCACGAGTTCCTGTGTGACCTACTCTAGGTGGTCCTGCTCTGGCAGGGGGGGGTTGCACTGGATGAGCTTTTAAGGTCTCTTCCAGCTCTTGTGATTCTGTGAACGTCCTCAGAACTCACTAGACTTATTTATTTAATTATTTCTATAACTGGAAAAAAAGAATCCAGAAAAAATGACTCTCATTAGAAACTTTCTACAAAAGGCATGAAATGATTTGGGTTTCCAGTTAATATTTTTCATTTAAATACTATACTTGTTTTTATGTTAGTTATAGGGAAGATTTTACTCTCACTCACCATTGCCAGCTGCCATGCACAGGTTTCCATCCAGCTGCACTAATGTTAAAAGGATTTCTGGAGCAGTTCCACTCAGGATTGGAAAACTGGAAAACACTTATCTCTAAAGGGAGAGAAGTTCCTAACTGTGAACAGCTAAGGCAGGGTGGAGCTCTGGATGAGTTTGTTGTCGTGGTGTCTTGGTTATATCAACATTTGTGGGCTTTTTACATCATGCCAGCTAATTGGAAATGTTCAAAACTTTCTCAAGGCAAATGTGGAGTGGAAAGCTATGCTGTTCACACAAAGCAGCTTTCAGATTGCTGTTTAGAAGATGAGGAGGAAAGAAACCCCTTCTCTATTTCTAATGCACGTGTTTATAAAGAAAAATACTTTTATTTGAACTGTAGATAGAGGAGAAACAGGTTTATATGCTTGAACAGCAAAGCAAACCACTTCATTGATTACTCAGTGTTTAAATGAATTCATGTGTTGTCAGAATTGACTCCAGAAAACACAGTTTGTCTTGCTAAAACCCTGAGAATGGAACTTTTGTAACAGGTTTTGGCCATCGTTTTTTATTTGATTTCACCATAAGAAAGAAAAAAGCTTAGCTTAATATAATGGAAGCTTTCTATTTATCCACTCTAAGAATTTGTTTTATTTAAATGTTGTTATCAATTAGAAGTGAAACTTCAAAATCGTAAAGAAAAGAGTTTTGGGAGTTTTGCCTGAACTTTCTTAAGCTGCATAAATCAGCAGTACTTGGACTTTCACAGAAGGACACTGGCTCCACAAGCTGGAGCTGTTTACTCTTTTAAAAGTTGTGGGTTTCATAATTAAACATGATAATTAAGCAGATGCATAGCACGTGAACATCTGAAGTGAAACAAATATTGAAGATAGGGTGCTGTGGACCAGTCTCCTACATGCACTGTTTATGTTTGAGTCAGCTTGATGAGTGTTTGCACAGAATCTGAGCAGAGATGGGGGTGGAATTATGGTTTCTACGGCCTGGGTTCACTTAGAGTGATGCTAACCAGTGCCCACTAACTTATTGTAGAAAAATATGGTGTGTGGAAGTTCTGTGAATGTTCTTATGAGAAAACATTTGTTCACCAAGAGTAGTCAAAACACATGAAGTTACCGCTTCAAAGTGGAGTAGTGAGGAGATGTAGGCTGTGGCTCTACAAAAGAGCTTTGATAAACCATCAATGGTACCACATAAAGACAGAGGGCTTGTTCAACTGGCCTGACCCCTCAGAGTTTCTGATCTAAACACTGGGATTTTTTTTTCTGGGGTGCTTTCTAATTTGCATATCAAAGCCAATCCCTCTGAAGCCCAACCAGCTCACTCTTTCTAGTTATTCAACAGCAACCCTCAGGAAGAAATGTGGCTTGTCAGTGTAACCGTGACACGAGCCAGGTACTGCATTGTGACTGTAGATAGGACCACTTTCTGATATTTTTCTGTTGGCTTTTGTTTCCTCCTTCTTTGCACCAGCAATACTGGCTTATGCCAGGTAAGGGAAAAGCCAAGGTTCCAACCATCATTTGGCAAAGCCAGCTTCTGTACTCTCTGCTTGACACAAGCATTTAAACTGAGCATGGTCCGTGCTGGCAAAAGGAGTAACTTCGTTCGGATTCATGTTCCTTTTGTTTTAGAATCGTAAAGGCAATCTTCATTTCACATGGCACTGGATATCGTTTTCCTCTAGCGTTAGAAAGTGCAATTTTGTTTCCATTCAGGATGGGTAGCTGGGAAAACAAACAATCAACCTCGATTTTCATCACGGTAACTCTGGGAAAGTAGATTCCCTACTGTTCCAGCAATAGCATTTCAGAGAGGGCAACCCTGAAACTCTCCTCTGATGTGCAACAAATTAATCTCATCCATCAGAAGATACATAAGAAAGGAAAATACACATAAGAGAAAGAAACATTAGCAGAGACAACCCACTGGAAAAAACTCTGTGGGACTTCTCTTTTGCTGCACTTCAAGGGAGCAAAAGGTGTTGTTATTTATTTGCATCAGAGGGACTTAGATCTGAGGGCCTGGCAGCTTCAGGTGTGCTGTAATTATGTGCATGAAGGAGTCAATGCAGCAAGCTGGAGAAGATCAGGGCTTGCTCCTTGTGTCAAAGACTGGGACCATGGTGAGCCCAAGACATATCTAAATGCTGAGACTCCTCACTCTGGTGCTTAGTTTGACAATGACGTAGCTTTGGTGAATGCAGAATCCATGCAAACAAGGCTGGAAGCCAGCTACAAAAGAAATATCAAATGTGACCAGTTTCAAAGCTCTTAATTACTGTATGTCAATGGACAGAAAATCCCTCAGGAAAGTCACCTTTTGCTCCTTTGTTCCAGTTCTTTTCTTTTCTTTCTAACTGTTATTTTGACAGTTACAACAGGACGAACGTTCAGATAAGTTTGATACTGACTCATTCAGTTATTGCAGCATTCATTAACCTAAGACTGCATTTAATCTGGTGATGCTATACTTTTGGTGTGATGCTCATTTCACAGCACCAAATAATTGAAGCTGGTTTTGCTGTGTGTCCTTGTGTGGAATTATTATTTATACATGCAAGCATAGTTTAGTGGTTGCACTTGATGAGTTGGTTGGACTTGACCTCAACGGACTTGTTGGGCCAGAATTGTGATTCTATGATAGAAAGTTACTGTAGCAGAATCGAGGGGATATCTCTTTGTATGTATACAATGTCCTTTCCTATGGCAATAGTATGTCTTATCAAGCAAAGCACTTTTGGTAAAGATATTGAAAAACAGGCGTATGGGAGGCCAATGTTATCTCACAATCAATGGGAGATCAGAGCAATGATTTATACACCCATTTCCATTATTTGTGTCAAACACAAGCTTGGCTTTGTGTAAACAGATACTAATATGTCTTTTTAATAACTGAGTTAGCCAGTAGCTCTATCCACATGAGTGATTTCAAACACTTCTTCTTCCAGCAAGGCTATTGTGCCGTTCAGTGATTCAGAAGTCGGTTGCACTGCAAAAGTAATGGCTACTGGGCAGCTTTCTGGTCATGAAAGTCTTTAACCAGGTGTGGATGTAGCCTGCCACTCAGACTATGTTTCAGACTTTCTGTTGTTGAGCTGTATTCTGTGTTCAGTCACCACTAGAACTTCCTCCAGACTCACAGAAATGCAAAGCTCTTTGCAAGTCTTGAAGATTAAACCCAACACTGAACCCGACTTTTGCAAAACAGCCATTAATTATAAAACCATTCATTATACTGACCAGACATGGGTAATTTTTTTTGTCAGATAGCCTAGGATACAACGATTTGCTACTCCTTATACCCAAGTATAATTTTATCCTCCTTCCTCTTCTCTCTCATGCTGTTTTGGAAGCCAGTTCAACAGCTTCCAGCTGCAATGCATAACTCGTGCACACAGAACACCATGTTTAATTTCAAGTCAACAGTTTTGCTTTGGCTTTAGAGTGTTTGGATTAAATCTGAATTTAAGGTTCAACTTCAAACCCAACCTTTTTATCCTTCCTTGATTAGCTTATTTCATGTTCTTGCTTAGCAGCGGGAGATTAATTCAGGTGTTTGCTCCTACTGAAGTGAAGGTTCAGTTCAGCCCTGCTTCTGCTCTTCTTTCTTCACTCCCCTGAGTCTGCATTTATATTCCAAAGCTGTTTTAGGCAGAGAATACTGTGAAGCTTTTCTATCAGTCCAAGGGTAAATGAGCCTGAAAATAAATCTTTCATCAGATATAGGAACTTCTGTTATTGGATTTGACTCCATACAAATAACAGCGCCGTTCTGCCACGCGTGCGGTGAACAGCGCTTTTGCAATGATAATTGTTACTGTTAAAATACAAAGCTTTATGAATTTTGAAGAGACTGACAGTTTTACTGATTCTAATAAAATGCTGTTCTGAACAAATGGAAGTGAACGGTTTCGTCTTTGCAGAGGATAGCAAACCCTGATTGTAGTTACTCGGGGAAAGGATGTTGTACAATCGGCCCCTTGAATTGCTGCGTTGTGCCACCACACACTCGTTTTAACAAATGGTTGATGTACAGTTCTTGATTAGGTTCAGCAGCACTCGGGAAGGTGTAGGTACTCAGAAAGGAAGGGGAGCAGGTTTTAGTACAAGTTCCTCACCATATAAGATTTTCTGCTGTCTAAGGGGAGGCTGAAACAGCTGGATTTAACCTGGGGAAGGTTGTGGGAGGATCCAGTTGTTGTCTTCAGCCTCCTAAAGGAGCTCAGAGGACAGAGCCAGCATCCTTCCCTTCCACAAAAGTATGAAGAGTCACAAGCTGTAGCAAGGGAAATTTGGAGTAGATATATGGAAGGAAACGGGGGGGAAAAAAACCCTCACCATTTGTGAGCTTAAGCACTGGAACGGGCTGCCCAGAGCGGTTTTGTGATCTGTATCCTTGGAGGTGTTCAGAGCTTGACTGGCTATTGTCCTGAGGAACCTGCTCTAATAATAGTGTTGGTCTTATAGTTGGGATTAGACGGTGTTGGGACGAGTGTTCCTTTGCAACCTGACTTATTGTATAAGCAAAAAGATAAAGTAGGACAGCAATTTTATCCCCCTTATGGGAATGCAGTCTCCCCACACACAGTAATATTTGAAAAGCACCAGCTCTTCTCTGAACTCTGGTTCCTCAAAGAACTGTCAGGATTTCCAGCACCTGACATCAGCTCCCTACTGCTGGAGGGAGGCTTTTGTCTGAAAAAAACCTGTTACGTAGATGTGATGGTAAGTCCCAGCTACAGAGTGAGACATCTAAACTCAGGCACTCAGAATGTGGGTTTGCTCATTTGAGTTAGGTGTCTGACCACATGTCATGGTTGTCTCAGCTACATGAACTAGCTGTCCATGGCCATCTGAGAACCTTTAGTGGTGTCTAGGTTCTTCTCCAGAACCGTGCAGGTCACTCATGGATCCTGTGTCACATCTATCAATCTTCTTTTGATGTTGTATTAGTGTAAAACAATGACATAATGAACAGTTACTGGGACTATTTTTGCATTTGCTGTATATTTGTCTAGGAAAGGTTTTTCTCTGGTCTCTAAGTGGTAAGTCTCTATGCTGGAACATAGATGTGTTCCTGAGAAGATTACTGGAGAGCACTCTGACTTCCACGTGCTTTGGCTTTAGCCCTTGGTCTGCATTAGTTCCATATGCTTGTGGTGTTTACAACAGAGGTAGAGAGTTGTTGCATTCCCACTTCCCCAGATGTCTTTCAGATTTGCCCTGTTTAGATGGCTTTGCACCTTTGCTTCAGCTGCAACAGACACATGGGGCATAATCTAGACTTACTGGTGTTTTCCATTTTGATCAAAAATCAAAGCAAACATTGTCTTCCTCGAGTCACCAGATAAACTGCTTGGTATTCTACATGCACAGCCTGACCTATAGCCTGCTACATCTGAATTGTGTTCCTTGGACAGTAACTGTGTCTGAAAGTATAAGAACATTTATCCAGAAACCCCAAAGTTCTCTCTCTCTCTCTCTTTTTTTTTTTTTTTTCTACAGCTCTAAAAGTTTAGCTAAGAGGAGAGAATGATGCCTACTGGGAGATGTTAGTGTTATGACTCCAGGATCTTTGACTCCAGAGCAGCAGACTGGTCTTATTTCAAGCTGTCTAAAGAGCAGCATTAGCATTGATTGCAGAACTAGCCTGGAACCTTTTGCCCTTCCTTCCAGCTAAAAGAAAGCAGCAATGCTGCTGTGTGGCAGTGCCTACCTAAGCAAGACAGAGAAAACAATGGGTAAAATATTGCAGAACACATAAGAAAATGTTTTTCTTTCACTATATATAGAGAGCTGGGTGTGCCAACGTGTCCTATGAGCTGGTTCAAAGCAGATACGAGTTTCCACCTATGCTTTTTTCATCCATTTGGCATCTAGAAGGAGCACAAAGCATTCAGCCCACTATGTACTAGGATAAATTTGCTGCTTGTAATCTGAGTTCAAACATACCACCCATGTTAAAAAAAAAAAAGTCCAGAAGTGTCTTTTTATTGCCTTTAATTGGACAAAATTGGTCTGATCTTGTGGGAATAAATCTTTCCTGTGATTTTTTTCAAGTGCTTCCTGCTAAGGGCAACGACACTGTAAGAAAGGTGTTTTGTTTTACACCTCAGTTCTGCTCTTTGGGACAGGAGAAGTACCAAGTGTGAGCAGAGCAGCAGTATGTGAAACTTTTACAGAGTTCAGAAGGGATTCTGGGTTCATGGCTGTGTAAAGATTGAAGTCATCCTGTTTCACCGAGCTACACAACACTCTCACCTTGGTCAGGCACTTCAGAAAAGATTCGTATTTCTAAGACTGAAAGAGCATCAGTATTTCCAGACAAAGCTGTGTCAGTAGCACCATCCAGGAACTCGGTGTGTGGAGGTAGTCACAGGCTGCTCCTTAAACAGACTCAAGGACTGTAGAAGAATTTATGTAGCAGACTGTTAGTGAAAGGCCTGGCAATCAAAGTCAGTCAAGTTGAAGGAGATATTTCTTTTGTCTTTAATGGTCTATGGAGCAATACCTTGAAGAATCAGTAAGATAGGTAAGCGCAGATGTGTGGCAATCCAAGATCTGCTATCATTCTTGCCATATATTGTTGTATAGGTCACATCTCCTATAGTCCTTCAGGAGCAAAGTGAGAAGTAGTTGTTTGGCTCCTATTGCAGTGTCTGACATGCAATCATAGAATCATAGAACGGTAGGGTTGGAAGGGACCTTTAGATATCATCTAGTCCAACCCCCCTGCAGAAGCAGGTTCACCTAGATCAGGTCACACAGGAACGTGTCCAGGTGGGTCTTGAAGACCTCCAAGGAAGGAGCCTCCACACCCTCCCTGGGCAGCCTGGGCCAGGGCTCCCTCAC